>PISX010008735.1:0-79991 GCA_004024625.1 Mellivora capensis | reverse complement strand
CACCCACTTTATTTTGGGTTATTCTGGTCTCTTAGAAGAAACTACATCCCAAAATTTGAAAGAAAGTCAAGCATATATATACAAAAATAAGGGTAAACACGATGAAGGGATGAAATAAAGGTAAACACGATGAAGGGATGAAGGTGAAAATGTAAAAAAGATTCTGAAAAAGGAGTTGGTAAGATAAGCTGGTTGGAAAAGGGAAAAAGAAAAAAAGAGAGGAGAGTATGTAATCAGGCTAGAGACTAGAACAAAGCTATATGCTTGATTTAGGGTGTATTTTTATCTATTAGAAGAAATTGTATCCAAAATTTTAAAGAAAAAAAAAAAGCCCATATGTATTCAAAAAATAAGGTTAAATATAATGAAGGGATAAAATATGACTATAACAATGAAAATTTAAAAAGATTTTTTAAAAAGATTTTGTTAAGATAAACTAGTTTAAAAATGTTAAAAGAGGAAAGAGGAAAAGTTAAAAAAATATAATAAGAAAAAAATAAAATTAAAAAAATTTAACTTTGGATGACTAAAGGATCATGGGAAAAAAGCCATGAATTCTATGCCTTGCTTTCCCCTAGCCCTGGAGTTCCGTAGTTCTCAAGCATCCGTGAAATTGGTCTTGGCTGGATGTTCTTGCTGATCTTCTGGGGAGAGGGGCCTGTTGCAGTGATTCTCATATGTCTTTGCCTGAGGCGGAACTGCACCTCCTTTGCTAGGGGCCAGGCTAAGTAATCTGTTCGGGTCCGCTCTTGATAGCTTTTTTTTTTTTTTTTTAAGATTTAATTTATTTGACAGACAGAGATCACAAGTAGGCAAGAGAGGCAGGCAGGGAGAGAGAGGAGGGAGCAGGCTCTCCATGGAGCAGAGAGCCTGATGCAGGGCTCAATCCCAGGACCCCGGGATCATGACGTGAATAGAAAGCAGAAGCTTTAACCCACTGAGCCACCCAAGTGCCCCTCTTGATAGCTTTTGTTCCCTGAACACTTTCTGTACAGCTCTGGAGGATGGGAATGAAAATGGCAGCCTCCCAATCTCTGGTCCAGAGGAGCCAAGTGCTTGGGGCCCCACTCCTCACTGCACTCTCATAGAAAACCAGTAAGTCCCTCCCATCTCTCTGGTCTCCAGCCGCACTCAGAGCTCACCCAGCTTATGACCAAGTGTTTCTGTATCTGGTGCACAGCCTCATTTGGAGTCTCCAAACCCAGTGTATTCCCACCACACGCTCCCTCACCAATTCACCCAGAGGAGAAAGGAGGGGGTCTTCCCGTATCTGCCACTTGTGCGGTTCCTGGTTGAAGAGCAGTGGTCTGACTCTGTCTTGGATCATGGTCTAAGGTAACCTGAAGCTGAGAGCTCACTCCTTGGCTCCTTCTCTGTAGCTGGCTTCTGCGTTCTGATACCTGGCAGCTCTGCCACACTCAGACACCCCTGATCTTTCTGTGACCCTGTGGGACCTGAGACCACATTGTCCCCACAAGGTCTCCACCCCCCCACCCCACCCCCACCCCCTGCTTAGCCTCTGGAGCGACGTCCCTCAGTGGAGCAGACTTCTAAAGTTCTGATTTTGTGCTCCGCTGCTCCACCGTTTGCCGGGAGCCAGCCCCTGCCCTCCCATGGTCTAGCTTCCTGTCACTTCAGATTCACTTCTCCATACCTCCTAACTCCCAGAAAGTGGTCAATTTTCTGTTCCTAGAATTGCTGTTCTTCTTCTCTTCTATCTCTTGTTGAGTTTGTAGGTGTTCGGAATGGTTTGATAACTTTATAGCTGAACTCCTGGGACCTGATGTCATTTCATTCAGCTACTCCTCCACCATCTTCTTCTTCCTCTCATGTCTGGTTTTGACTGGAGGTTCAGAATGAGGGAATCTTGAACTAACACAAGAGAAGGGTAAAGGTGGTGGGCAACATCTCCTCTAACTCCAGGTAACTGGGTCTTTAGGCCATCAAAAAGAACCTAAGAAGTTTGTATAGCTCCATATAAAGGAACACTGGTCTGCTTAGGAAGTCACCAGGCCAAGAAAGGGAATCCCCTATCTGAAGGACTGTGACTGGGGGAGAGACATGTTGGTGATCCATTACCAATGGGCCAAAGATAGAAGGAGCTCTTTTCAAATCATATTAACTGAAATTTTCCAACCTGTCTCAATGTTTGCAATAGTACCATAAGGCATAGAGACGTAAATTCTTGCCCTGATTTTAAGTAAGTTGATGGTAAAAGTATAAAAATACTTCATTTCCCAAGCTTACCCTTATATAGCAAGAGAAACTGGTGTTGGATTTCTTTGCAAGTTCTGAACCCTGGGCACAAAGGGAAATTTAAAAGCAAGCAAACAGCAAAAACAATAGTAGCAACAAAAGCTTCCACTCCCTCCCACCTTTGAAAAACTTATCAGAAAGAAAACAAAAGCATTATCTAAATTTAAGTTTTATTTATTACTAGCTGTTCATGGTATTATTTGGATATGATTTTAAACGTATGATGCCTTATGTTCTATAATGCATGAGTGAAGGAATGGAGCTGATATTAAAAATGTATATATATATAAAATATTATATATAAAAATATATATGTGTAAAATATTATATATACGTACATATCTATGTACATATATATGGAAACTTATATGATCTACTGAGTGTTTTCCCAACAAAAGAGTGTTTAGCAAGTGTTGTTTGTGAAGCATAGGGTAATTTCAAAATTGCATTTTGGAAGTCCCTCCAGGGTCTGAAGTAAATCTTTTGAGAAATAAATTCATGGCAAATTTTTTTTTTAACATTGGAGGATAAACTTGACTTTGAGAAGCAGTTGAAAGTGATTTTGAGTCATATGGTTAATGATGAAGATGAATACACCATCTTTGAAATTTGCTTCCTTTGGAAGCATAATAATGGTAAAATGATGACAACATCCTTAGCAACTGCTCTTCACTTCTGTTAAATGCTTCCCTGAAGCAGACTCTGGGCTATACTCTATGTTTTATCTCATTTAATACTTGTGATAAATCCTAGGTTAGATACTGTTATCCTCCCTAGGAGGCCAGTGTGGCTAGAGTGAGTGAATGAGCAACAAACTAGTGGAGGACAAATGCATAAAGATAACTGAAGGAGTAAAGGAGTGCAGATTTTATAAGGCATCAGAGCTCATAGTAAGAACTTTGGGTGTTGGTCTTTTCCTCTGAGTAGAAAACACAGCTATGAGTAGAAACACTATGATTTTTAAGGAGATAAACCTGGCAGCTGTTTTGAGAATTGTCTTCAAGGATAGTAATGACAGAAGCAGGGAGATTGGTAAGACCCTATTGCAGTAATCACAGTCACAGATGATAGTGGCTTAGAGCAGAGCCAATGGGGAAGATGAGAAGTGGTCAAATTATAAATATTTTGAAAGTAGAGAGGACAAAATTTGCTGATGAGCCAGTTTTAAAGTCTGGGATAGAATGAAGAATTAAAGGGAACATCATATATTTGGCATAAGCAGTTGGAAGAATGGAGTTGGCATTAATGAGTGAGTGAGGAACAGTCCATAAAAGCTTTTTAAAAAACATTAATTTATTTACTTACTTACTTATTTGATATAGAGAGAAAGAGAGTGGGGGAAGGGGCAGAGGGAAAGAATCTCCAGCAGACTCCTTGCGGAGCCCAGAGCCAGATGCTAGTCTTGATCCTGCAACCCATGAGATCACAACCTGAGCCAAAACCAAGGGCCAGATGCTTAATTGACTGAGCTTCCTAGGCATCCCCATAAGTGACTTTCTTAAGTTGTGGGATAGAACTCATCTAGAGCTTAATTTTAGACATGTTGAGTCTGCCCAGTCTACTAGATGTCCAAATGGAGATGTCAGGCAGGCTGTTGGACATGAGAATGGTAGTTGAGAGAAGTACTTTGGGCTAAAAGTATAAAAGTGTGAGTCATCAGCCTGTAGATAATAAAAATTTTCAATTTAGATGTTAAATATCTTCTCGGAGGCCCAAATGGTAGAGTTCTCTGATTCTGAAGCTGTGATCTTTCCATTAAACAATGCTGCTGCAGTAATATTAATTTTTTTTCTTTGTAAATATACCTATACTATTCAGTCATTAATTCAACAAATATTTCATCACCCTGCTGTGTGTTGGATACTCTGCAAGTTGCTGAAGATAGAGGATTAAAGCAAGGGATGGGTGAGGTCTCATCTCAAAATCTGTACAGTCCAATGGAAGGAGCAGTCTCAGACAATCTGAGAGCTTTGATTACCTGGATTGAGGTAGTATTTGTTACCTCTCTTCACTGTAAAGTTGCTCTTTTTTATTTTCCCTTCTATACTGTATTCTTTGGAAGAAAGCCTCTATGCTCAGCTCACACTTGGGAATTGGCCGTTATGTTCAAACTCCTTAAGAGCAAAGTATCTATAGCTATTATTGGGATCTTTTGCATCAGAAATTTGTCTATTCTTCCCACTTATTTACTTTTTTGTTTGTTCAGTCATATACTAGCATCAATATGAACTGATAAATATTTATTTTACTCTTTGGGTTATAATCAAATACCATTTTATTTTATTGCTCAGTTTATTCCAGTGTTGGCTATTAGGAGCTCTTCCAGGTGGTCCCAATATTTCTCTGACTTATCCCCATTATAGTGATTTTTTTTTAGCACTTTCTTTTTTTCTGGTACCATAGGATGCTTCAGACTCACATTATGTATTTTTTGCTCCAGTCCTAGAACCAGCCATTTGTTCAAGGAGTTCTGGAATCTTTTATTGGAGAATGAGAGCAGAAATCAAGATCTGGGTACTAGGTGTCCTTATTGCTAGTGGGGTGTTTTTGCTTTTCGGCCCTTGCAGCTGATTGGACCAGAAGATATCTGTGTGCATACTAACCAATGTATATAGACATATCTACACATATTTCTATATGTAGCCATCTGTATCTATATTAAGCTAAACATGAGTTTATAGTGCTGTCTCCAGTGATCCAGCTTGTTCTCACTTTATATCAGCTCTCCCTCACTTTGTAGTCATCTTTCTTTCCCAACTGCCTGCCCTGTGCATTTCAAGATCCAGCAACAGACGAGCAGATAACAGCATTACAGAGATGGTTAAACTGGCTTCCACAATTGTGCAAGGTCAAATCCCTATAGCAAAAATAATTCCGTACATATATATAGAGAGAGACAGTGTCATAACTATATATATACATATATAAATATCTACATCTATATCTATCTATCTATCTCTATATATATATACACATATTTGTTTATTTATTAATTCATTCATTCACTCATTCATTCTTGTAGGTCTGAAAGCCTTGGTCTTGAGATACCTCCTGTGTGTGTATATATATATATATATATACACACAAATAAATGGTGTCTGTGCTCTTCGAGCAAAGACCATAGGTATATCTGCAGTAGAAGATTTACTTTTATTCATTGTAGTGAGCAAGAATATACACCATGGAGAAATGTGGGGTATCTCAGTAAAAGGGTGTTAGAAAGATCTATTAAAGAATTTGGACTTCAGTTGAATAATTTAGGGGAGGGTATAAGGAAGCAAAGGTTTGATCTAAATTGGGAGTTACTGGAAAGCAGAAACAATTCTGTGATTGGATATTTCAAATTTTATCCATAGGGAGGGCACACAACAGCAGGGGTAAAGCTGTCCCTAGTGAGGAAGTAGCAGTCACTCATTTAGTGAGAGGGGGATGTTTGATATTTTGTGTTGAGCAGTATCCTTTTTTGAGGTAGATGTTCTGTGAGATTGTTCATGTCCAACAAAAGAACAATATGATTTAATTGTATCAGTTTGCTTCCTATCAGTTTGTAAGAACATTAAGAATACTGAGGCTTAGTTAGGAAAGTCAGATCAATTCCAACATAGCTAGTTACTAAACAAAACAAAACAAAACAAAACAAAGAAACCCACAAAACTACTATCTATCTATCTACCTGTATTCCAATAGTTCTGCTTCTTTAATTGACTCTTGACTGATAGAATATGAAAAGTAAATTCCCTGAACCTCCAGGCATTATTCTCTTCAGCTTTGCTGACCTCCTTGTGCTTCCTGATGAAGAGCAAAATCAATCACAGAATTCCAAGGAGGAGAATCTCAAGGGGGCAACAACTTATAATAGGGAGTTTCATGCAACTGAACTCCAAAGTGTATCAGCCAGTGGCCAGGGCTGGAAAGGGGACCCAGAAATCTCTCCTTGGAAGGCACAGTGCAACAGTGCATTAACATGGTATGTTGTGGCACAGAGCATATATTGAAAACATTTGTTCTGTTGTTTATTGGGGTGGAGGGACTACTGAAAGCATTCATTCTTGCCGCCCAGAAAGCTTTTGTCTTGAGATACCTGCTGGGTACCATCTGAAAGGTTTTGCCTATGCAGAGGAATGTGGATGTTTTTAATTAGTATAGGACTATGCAGAAAAATCAAGTTTTATTGGCGACATAATGTCATTTAGCAGAAAGTGGGCTGGGCAGGGAATTTAGAGAGGTACAGATTAGCCTTTACTCTCCCCAGCAAACTCTGTGAGCCTGGACAAATTACTTAACCCCTCTGCACTCTTATTTTCCTCATCTCCAAAATGAAGAGCCTTGACTTATTTATCTCTCTTGGCCTTTCTGACTCTAATTTTCTTTGTGCTTTTTATATTGCAGCAACTTATCAACTATAAAAAGAAAGTAAGTAACTGTGTAGGTAGATTTCATTTTATCTGTGGAGGTAGAGGCAGAATTTTAAGGTTAAAAACAAAAACATCAAAATCAAGGTCCAAATGAGTTATTTGGTTGGAAACTCAAAAATTCCCATATTCCTAAAACACACACACACACACACACACACACACACACACACACACACAAACAAAATCCATTTGGGATTTCTAGGTACATCTCTAACTCATAAAATATTTTCAAGATGCTTTTTGTCCTGATAGGAAACAGAAGGAAGAAAATGGGGGTAGGGAGCATAAGTTTGTTTATCCTTGTTTTTTTATTACAACTAATGTGTGTGTTTTGCTGAAAAAGTAGAATACACTCATAAATTAAAAATACATTTTTATCCATCTGTAGCACTACCACCTGTTTACTTTGTATTCTTACACATAAACACACACAAATACACACAGAGATATTTACATATGTAACTTTTTTTTTTATAAATATATGCTATGTAAGAGAATATTATTGCCTGGTTTTCCTCCAAAATTTATTATGGCTCTCTCTCTCCACATCAGTAATATAGAATTGCATCATATTTTTAATATTTCAATCACACAGACGTGTGTGGGAACCTAATTCACAACCAATCTTCATTTGTTGCCATTTGTGGTATCTTGGACAAATATATTAACCCTTCTGACTTTCAGTTACTTCATCTGCTAAAATTGGGATAACATTTTTTTATGAAGAACCACTGTGAAAATTAAACGAGTTCTTGTCAAGTATGTGTAGTTCCCAAACTGGTGTTTTGGGAAAATGGCAGCAGAAACTGTTCAGGATATAGTAAGTGTTGGTGCATTTAATAAGACAAAATAAACACAGAAGTCTGTCTATTTGTAAATAAGTGTAACTGTAATTGCCTATATTTCACTTTGGGATTGATCAGAACATTTGTTATGCCAATGTGTTTTAGTAACGAGTGCTCCCAAGCTTACTTACCAGAAAATCCATATTTTTTTTTCTTTCAAACACCATTGTTGAGATATAATTCACACACCATAGAGTTAACCAATTTAAATTCACTGGCTTTTAGTATATTCATAAATGTGCAGCCATCACCACAATTGATACTGGAACATTTTTATCATCCCGAAAAGAAACCTCACAACTCTCAGCCATCACCCCCTCCCCAGTGTTCTGATCTCACGTGGGAGTCACTCATTTACTTTCTGTCTCAATTGATTTGCTTCTTCTGGACATCTCTTATAAATAGAACTGTATAATATGTGGACCGTGGAAACTTTTGGACATTGAGCACAAGTTGAAGACTATCAAAATAGTAATGGCTAGAACACAAACACTGACGTAGGATACCTAATAACTTTGATATCATCAATATTCAACAAATACTTTCCAGTACATGCTAGAGGCTCAGATTGTTAGGTAATGGCCAGGTGGAGATTCCAAACTATTTCTGCCTCTCCAAAATATAAAATGAGGGCTATTTGTTGATGGGGAGAAGTGAGAGGAAGGAAGGATCCAGATTAACCTTTGTTAAGAACTTACAAAGCACACAGCAGGAAGATGGAGATAGAAGCTCGTTACTGGTGGCTTAGATGCCACTTTTTAAGATTTTACTTATTTGAGATAGAGCAAGAGAGAGCATGAGATGGTAGGAGGAGCAGAGAGAGAGGGAGAAGCAGGCTGCCTGCTGATGAGCAGGGAGCCTGATGTGGGACTCCATCCCAGGACTCTGGGATCATGACCTGAGCTGAAGGCAGACACTTAGCCAACTGCCCTGGAAGGATTCTTTCAAAACAGAAACATTAATGTTCCTTATTACTTGGCCATGCTGGCATATTTAAAGTTTGGATATGCATAAGGATGTATAATATAGGAATAGATAAATCTTTATGTATAGTGCACAAATTTGGACTAGCAAACCCATTACCCAGAAATGGACAAACAGTATACAATCATTCTATTGACTGTTTAGAGCTATTTTCCCAAGTGACAGCGCCATTGTAAGAATTAATGGCAGTTTGTGTGATCCTTTATTTGTCTCTGCTTCCCTGATGTTTGGATACATCACTACACTGAGAATGCAAAAGGGAGAGACTGGATAATTTGCTAATAAAGATAGATGTATAATTAATCAATTAGAAGAATAAAAGATTAATTGTGATTATGACATAATTTGGTCACTGTGCAAAGTTTTCTGTGCACATGATCTCATTTTGGAATTAATTTACTCAACACATTATTACTAAATACCTATGACACAATGGCAGGCACTCTTGTAATATATCCGTGAACAAAGGAGACACAGATCTCCACCTTCAAGATTACATCCCAGGAAAGTCATCTTGGATTTCCTCTTTCTTCATTCCACAAACTTTTACATACATCATGTAAACATTATCAAGTGGTTCAAGACAAATCTGGGCTTCTTCACCCTGGTTATGCTTGATAATAATCTCTGAGGCTTAAATACATGCACATATCAGGTGCTCTCTGGTGATTCTAACTGAGTAGGTGTAGCCTAGGTGTATTTAAACATCTTCATGTTTTTAAAGTTCTTTCAGGAATTCCTTAGTAGTGCAACCACTGTAATAAATATTTACCCACGACTCACCAATGAAATCAGAAAGGAACAAGGCTGTTATATTCTGGTTCTGTTCTTCCTCAATAACATGGACATGGTCTTTCAAGCCCAGTTGAGCTCTTCTGTGTCCCCATGTAAAAACGAAAGTTGATTAAGTACATACAAAGTGTTATATACTCTGTTGGTGATTATATGCTGCTTTAAGTATTGTGTGAGAATATTTTTTTTGCTTTTTCTTATTAAGTATTTCTATTAACATATAATGTATTATTTGCCCGAGGGGTGCAGGTCTGTGAATCATCAGGCTTACGCACTTCACAGCACTCACCATAGCACATACCCTCCCCAATGTCCATAACCCAACCACTATCTTCGTACACCCCTCCCCATGGCAACACTCAGTTTCTTTTGTGAGATTAAGAGTCTCTCATGGTTTGTCTCCCTCCCGATCCCATCTTGTTTCATATTTTCCTTCCCTACCACCCAAAACCCCCACCCTGCCTCTCAAATTCCTCATATCCGGGAGATCATATGATAATTGTCTTTCTCTGATTGACTTTTTTGCTCAGCATAATACCCTCTAGTTCCATCCATGTTGTCGCAAATGGCAAGATTTTTTTTTAAGATTTATTTATTTATTTATTTATTTGACAGAGAAATCACAAGTAGGCAGAGAAGCAGGCAGAGAGAGAGGAGGAAGCAGGCTCCCCACTGAGCAGAGAGCCCGATGCGGGGCTCGATCCCGGGACCCCGGGATCATGACCTGAGCTGAAGGCAGAGGCTTTAACCCACTGAGCCACCCAGGCACCCAAGATTTCATTTTTTGATGCCTGCATAGTATTCCATTGTATATATACACCACATCTTCTTTATCCATTCATCTGTTGATGGACATCCAGGTTCTATCCATAGTTTGGCTATTGTGGACATTACTGCTATAAACATTTGGGTGCATGTGCCCCTTTGGATAACTACATTTGTACCTTTAGGGTAAATACCCAGTAGTGTGATTGCTGGGTTGAAGGATAGCTCTATTTTCAACTTTTTGAGGAACCTCCATGCTGTTTTCTAGAGTGGCTGCACCAGCTTGCATTCCCACCAAAGTGTAGGAGGGTTCCCCTTTCTCCGCATCCTCACCAGCATCTGTCATTTCCTGAGTTGTCAATTTTAGCCGTTCTAACTGGTGTGAGGTGGTATATCATTGTGGTTTTGATTTATTATTTCCCTGATGCCGAGTGAAGTGGAGCACTTTTTCATGTGTCTGTTGGCAATCTGGATATCTTCTTTGCAGAAATGTCTGTTCATGTCCTCTGCCCATTTCTCGATTGATTATTTGTTCTTTGGGTGTTGAGTATGATAAGTTCTTTATAAGTTTTGGATACTAGCCCTTTATCTAATATGTCGTTTGCAAATATCTTCTCCCATTCTGTCAGTGGGTCTTTTGGTTTTGTTGACTGTTTCCTTTGCTGTGCAAAAGCTTTTGCTCTTGATGAAGTCCCAGTAGTTCATATTGCCCTTGCTTCCCTTGCCTTTGCTGATGTTTCTAGGAAGAAGTTTCTAGGAAGAAGGCTTACGTCAAAGAGGTTGCTGCTTGTGTTCTTCTCAAGGGTTTTTATGGCTTCCTGTCTCACATTGAGGTCTTTCATCCATTTGGAGTCTATATCTGTGTGTGGTGTAAGGAAATGGCCCAGTTTCATTTTTCTCCATGTGGCTGTCCAATTTTCCCAACACCATTTGTTGAAAAGACTGTCTTTTTTCCAATGGTCATCCTTTCCTGCTTTGTCAAAGATTAGTTGACCATATTGTTGAGGGTCTATTTCTGGGCTCTCTATTCTGTTCCATTGATCTATGTGTCTGTTTTTGTGTCAGGACCATACTGTCTTGATGATGACAGCTTTGTAATAGAGCTTGAAGTATGGAATTGTGATACCACTAACTTTGGCTTTCTTTTTCAACATTCCTCTGGCTATTTGGGGTCTTTTCTGGTTATATATAAATTTTAGGACTATTTGTTCCATTTATTTGAAAAAAAAATTGATGGTACTTTGATAGGGATTACATTAAATGTGTAGATTGCTTTATGTAGCATAGACATTTTCACAATATTTGTTCTTCTAATCTATAAGTGTGGGACATTTTTCAATTTCTTTGTGTCTTCCTCAATTTCTTTCATGAGTCCTTAATAGTTTTCTGAGCCCAGATTCTTTGCCTCTTTGGTTAGGTTTATTCCTAGGTATCTTATTGTTTTGGGTGTAATTGTAAATGGGGTCAACTCCTTAATTTCTCTTTCTTCTGTCTTGCTGTTGGTGTATAGAAATGCAACTGATTTTTGTGCATTAATTTTATTCCCTGACACTTTACTGAATTCCTGTATGAGTTCTAGCAGATGTTGAGTGGAGTCTTTTGGGTTTTCCACATAAAGTATCATATCATCTGCAAAGAGTGAGAGTTTGATTTCTTTGCTGATTCAGATGCCTTTTATTTCTTTTTGTTGTCTGATTGATGAGGCTAGGATTTCTAGTACTGTGTTGAATAGCAGTGATGATAGTGGACATCCCTGCTGTGTTCCTGACCTTAGCGAAAAAGCTCTCAGTTTTTCCCAAATGAGAATGATATTCTCTGTGGTTTTTTATAGATGGCTTTGATGGTATTGAGGTATGTACCCTCTATTCCTACACTTTGAAGAGTTTTGATCAAGAAAGGATGCTTTACTTTCTCAAATGATTTTTCAGCATCTATTGAGTGTCATATGGTTCTTGTTCATTCTTTTATTAATGTATTTTATCACATTGATTGATTTGTAGATGTTGAAACAACCTTGCAGCCCAGGAATTAGTCCCACGTGGTCATGGTGGATAATCCTTTTAATGTGCTGTTGGATCCACTGGCTAGTATTTTGGTGAGAATTTTTGCATCTGTGTTCATCAAGGATATTGGTCTGTAATTCTCCTTTTTGCTGGGGTCTTTGTCTGGTTTCGGGATCAAGGTAATGGTGGCCTCATTAAATGAGTTTGGAACTTTTCCTTCCATTTCTATTTTTAAGAAGAGTTTCAGGAGAATAGACATTAATTCTACATTAAATGTTGGGTAGAATTCCCCTGTGAAGCTGTCAAGCCCTGGGCTCTTGTTTGTTGGGAGATTTTTGATGACTGCTTCAATCTCCTTTCTGGTTATGGGTCTGTTCATCTTTTCTATTTCTTCCTGGTTCAGTTTTGGTAGTTTATATGTCTCTAGGAATGCATCCGTTTCTTCCAGATTGCCCAATTTGCTGGCATATAGTTGCTCATAACATGTTCTTATACTTGTTTGTATTTGTTTGGTATTGGTTGTGATCTCTCCTCTTTCATTCATGATTTTATTTATTTGGGTCCTTTCTCTTTTCTTTCCGATAAGTCTGGCCAGGGGTTTATCAATCTTATTAATTCTTTTAAAGAACCAGCTCCTAGTTTCATTGATTTTTTCTACTGTTGTTTTGGTTTCTATTTCATTGATTTCTGCTCTGATCTTTATGATTTCTCTACTCCTGCTGGGTTTAGGCTTTCTTTGCTGTTCTTTCTCTAGCTCCTTTAGGTGTAGGGTTAGGTTGTGTACTTGAGACCTTTCTTGTTTCTTGAGAAAGGCCTGGATCAATATATACTTTCCTGTCAGGACCGCCTTTGCTCTGTCCCACAGAGTTTGAACAGTTGTGTTTTCATTATCATTTGTTTCCATGAATGTTTTCAATTCTTCTTTAATTTCCTGGTTGACCCATTCATTCTTTATAGGATGCTCTTTAGCCTCCATGTATTTGAGTTCTTTCCAACTTTCCTCTTGTGATTGAGTTCCAACTTCAGAGCATTGTGGTCTGAAAATATGCAGAGAATGATCACAATCTTTTGGTACCAGTTGAGTCCTAATTTGTGACCCAGGATGTGATCTATTCTGGAAAATGTTCCATGGGCACTAGAGAAGAATGTGTATTCTGTTGCTTTGGGATGGAGTGTTCTGAGTAAGTCTGTGATGTCCATCTGAACCAGTGTGTCATTTAAAGCCTTTATTTTCTTGTTGATCTTTTGCTTGGATGATCTGTCCATTTCAGTGAGGGGGTGTTAAAGTCCCTGAGTATTATTTTATCATTGTCAATGTGTTTCTTTGATTTTGTTAATTATGGTTTATATAGTTGGCTGCTCCCATTTTAGGGGCATAGATATTTAAAATTGTTAGATCTTCTTGTTGGACAGACTCTTTACGTATATATAGTGTCCTTCCTCATCTCTTATTGTAGTCTTTGGCTTAAAATCTAATTTATCTGATAAAAGGATTGCCACCCCAGCTTTCTTTTGATATCCATTAGCATGGTAAATTATTTTCCACCTCCTCACTTTAAATCTGGAGGTGTGTTGGGGTCTAAAATGCATTTCTTATAGACAGCATACTGATGGGTTTTGTTTTTTTATCCATTCTGATACCCTGTGTCTTTTGATTGGAGCATTTAGCTCATTTACATTCAGGGTAACTATTGAGAGATATGAATTTAGTGCCATTGCATTGCCTGTCTGGTGACTGTTACTGTATATTGTCTCTGTGCCTTTTTGGTCTACTACTTTTAGGCTCTCTCTTTGCTTGGAGGAACCCTTTCAGTATTTCTTGTAGGGCCGGTTTGGTGTTTGCAAATTCTTTTAATTTTTGTTTGTTCTGGAAGCTTTTTATATCTCCTGTTTTCAGTGACAGCCTAGGTGAATATATTATTCTTGGATGCATGTTTTTCTCATTTTGTGCTCTGAATATATCATGCCAGTTCTTTCTGGTTTGCCAGGTCTCTGTTGATAGGTCTTCTACCATTATATATTGCAGACTTCTTGTCCTGAGATGCTCTCTGGATTTTCTCTTTGTCACTAAGACTTCTACATTTTACTATTAGATGATACAGTGTGGACCTACTTTTATTGATTTTGAGGGGGGTTCTCTGTGCCTCCTGGATTTTGATGGTCTTCCCTTTGCCATATTAGGGAAATTCTCTACTATACTTTGCTCCAGTATACCTTCTGCCCCTCTCTCTCTTTCTTCTTCTTCTGGGATCCCAATTATTCTAATATTGTTTCATTTTAGAGTATCATTTATCTCTCAAATTCTCCCCTCATGGTCTGGTAGTTGTTTGTCTCTCTTTTGCTCAGCTTCCTTTTTCTGCATCATTTGGTCTTCTATATCACTAATTTTCTCTTCTGCCTCATTTATCCTAGTGGTAAGAGCCTCCATTTTTTATTGCACCTCATTAATACCCTTTTTTAATTCAACTTGGTTAGATTTTAGTTCTTTTATTTCTCCAGTAAGGGCTTTTATTTCTCCAGACAGGGTTACTCTAATATATTCCATACCTTTTTTGAGCTAGCACCTTGAGAATCATTGTTTTGAACTCGCTTTCTGACAAATTGCCAATGTTTGTATTGATTAGGTCCCTAGACATCAGTACTGCCTCTTGTGGTTTTTTTTTTAATTTTGTGGTGAGTTCTTCTATCTTGTCATTTTATCCAGAGTAGAATATATGAACAAGATTAAAAAATACTAAAAGAGTGGCAAATACCCCAGAAAAATGTACACTAACCAAATCAGAAGTGATCCCAATCCAGGGGGAGAAGTAAGGGGGAAAAAAGAAATAAAAACTAAAAAATTAACAATAATATATAGTAGACTGGTGAATAGAACAGAGCCACCCACTTGGCTTTTGGTGTATTTTGGTCTCTTAGAAGAAACTACCTCCCACAGTTTTAAAGAAGGAAAAATTTATATATGTATACAAAAATAAAGGTAAGCATGATGAATGGATGGAATATGACTGTAACAATGAATATTTTAAAAATTCTAATAGAAAAATTGGGAAGATAAGTTGGTTGGAAAAAGAAAATAAAGAAAAGAGGAGAGAATATGCTCAGTCTGGAGACTAGAACAAAGCCATGTGCTAGGTTAGGTTGTATTTTGATTATTATAAGAAATTGTTTCCCAAAATTTTTTAGAAAAAACAAACCTATATGTATACAAATGTATACAATAAATAAGGTTAAATACAATGAAGGGATAAAATATGACTATAACAATGAAGGTTTAAAAAGATTATTTTTAGAAAGGTATTGTTTAGATAAACTAGTTAAAAAAACGTTAAAAGATGAAAGAGGAAAAGTTAAAAAGATAGAATAAGAAAAAAATGAAGTTAAAAAAAACCAAAAACACTAACTTTGCAGGACTACAGGGTCATTGGGAAAAAGCCATGAATTCTGTGTATTGCTTTCCCCAGCTCTGAAGTTCCGCTGTTCTCCCTGATCAGTGAGCTTGGTCTTGGCTGGATGTTCTTGCTGATCTTCTGCAGGAGGGGCCTGTTGCAGTGATTCTCAAATGTCTTTGCCTGAGGCAGAATTGCACCACCCTTGCCAGGGGCCCGGCTTAGTAATCTGCTCCTGTTTGCTCTAGGAGCTTTTGTTCCTTGGATGATTTCTGTGCCATTTTGGAGAACAGGAATGAAAATGTCAGCCTCCCAATCTCCTGCCCAGAGGAGCTGAGAGCTCAGGGCCACCACTCCTCAGTATGCCCTCAGAGAAAAGCTGTCAATCACTCCTGTGTCCCTGGTCTCTGGGCCGTACTCCGTGCTCACCCTGCCTATGACCAAGCATTTCTATCTCTGGTGCATGGCCCTATTTGGAGTCTCCAGACCCAGCAGATTCCTGCCATGCTGCTCCTCCCAGAGGAGGAAGGTGGGTCTCCCCAGATCTTCCACTTGTGGGGTCCCTGCTCGAAGAGCAGTGGTCCAACTGTGCCTTGGATCACAATTTAAGGTAACCCCAATCTGAAAGCTCACTTCTCTGCTCCGTCTCTGTAGTTGGCTTCCCCACTCTGATACCTGCGAGCTCTGCTACACTCAGACACCCCCGATCTTTCTGTGACCCCCACATGACATTATCCCCACGAGGGCTCCATCCCAGCTTAGCCTCTGGAGTGATGTCTCTCAGTGGAGCATACTTCTAAATTTCTGATTTTGTGCTCCGCTGCTCACCAGGTGCCAGACCCTACCCCCATGGTTTATCTTTTGTCGCTTTGGATTCACTTCTCCGCATGTCCTACCTTTCATAAAATGGTCAATTTTCTGTTCCTAGAATTGCTATTCTTCTTCTCTTCTATCTCCTGTTCAGTTTGTAGGTGTTCTGAATGGTTTGATACCAATCTAGCTGTACTCCTCAGATCTGATGTCATTTCAGTCCACTTCTCCCCCCCGTCTTGCCTCTACTGAGAAAATGTTCTTAAACTGTCACAGATTTTGATTTAATGGCTATAAAAGATTCTTTAAAACTTTATATCTGCATTACCAATGTAATAAGTAATGCCATCTTTTCTAATCAAAGATCAGTCCCATTTTTTTATTCTTCATCAGGTTCCTAAATTTCTGATAAGAATAGGGTCATTATGTCAAAATAATATACCCTATCTTCCCTATGTATAGATAGGCCACTGTGTCATATACCGTCTTTGTCTTGTCCAAATCCAGCATTTCTACCCTGCTCTGAGCTCTGGGAGCCTGACTTCTGTGGACTCTATCAATGGGTGACCTTGGCTTCTGGCATTTGATTGTATTTCAGCAGTTGAGAAGCAAGGAAATAAAGGAATAGCATGTGAGATAGCTCCAGCTACTCTCTGTGGACTCAACTACATTAGCCATGTCCCTTAAATACAGGGGCTCTGATCAAGCTATTCTGAATCTGGGTTCCTATAACTTCTCATTGCCTTTGCTCTTTGGGCTTAGGGTTAGTGACACTTCCTTTGGATTTTAGGAACTCATGGAACTTCATTAATTTTTTGTAAATAGTCATTTTATTAACCTTTTTAAAAATTACTGATTTAAGTATGCCATCTATTTTATGGCAGTGCTGTGACTGAAATGGCAATTTATATGGCTCTAGACTCCACTAACTTTCATGGAGCGCACAAAAGCAGACCAGAGAAAAGACTCTGGAATAGATAGAACTGTCTTTGAACTCTGGGTCTGGCATTCACTAAGTGTGACCTCCACCATCGTATTTAATTATTTTTGAGGCATCCATTGCTTTGTGAGACTGAGATAATAATGGACTCTAATACATGAGTTTGATGTGGCTATTTAAAGAGATAGCAGGGTGGAAGGGTTTAGAGAGAAACAAGATCAACTCTATCCTGTTTGTTGTTTATGCTGGGTTATAGGTACATAAGGGTTCATTATTACTATTCTCTATACTAATGTATATTTTTGAAATCATTCATATATTAAAAAGGAGGCAATATCTCCTTCTTTTTACAAGGCATAGTACTGAGTATACACTCTAAGAGCTGAGATTGACCAGGTATAGAAAAATAGTCATTACAGATCTGTGTCTCGGTCTTTGTTTAACCAGAAGATGTCCATCAAAAGAGAGATGAATTTCTGCTGGAACATATATACTAGAGAGCATGATACCCTACTAGGCTTCTGGATACTACTTGGCATCAGTAAGATGACTGACTCCAAGGCGAGTTTTGTTCCCTGTATTGTGTCCTTTTAAATAGCATGAATAGTGTTATTCACACTGTTGACAGAGACTCTCTGGGAGTTATGTGGTACTTAGGGAACTATTTTTCCTCCACAATGTACAATTGTCAGGAACTGTGTTAATGTTACAGCTCTTGCAAGTTTTGCTCATGTAAATCATCGTCCTTGATCAACTCCAAGACTTTGGCAAGATTGAGTCTGAGTCTAGTCAGCTGAGTACATGACCTTGGAAAAGATGAGCTCATTGGTCCATGTGGCCAGTCAGTCTTCCCTCACTAATTTCTTTTGGTCTTAAACCCAGCTTTTCTTTTTCCATTAGGAACATCCCATGTTATAGATCATTCAAGGAAGCTTCAGAGAACTTAAGTGCCACTTCAAAAGCCCTTCAGCTGGTAAGTGGGGAAGCAAAGAATGCTGCTTCTACCTTAGATTTTAGTGGAGAATATCCTTAGAAATAAAACTAGTCACTTGACTTGTTTGACTGAGAAGTACAAGATCAGAGGCTTCACAGTTTAGATTCTCTTCAGTTTTGGAGTCACTACATCTGTTGCCATCAAGTGATCTAGTTAATAGTAAAAATGATAATGATGATGATAGTAAAATAGTTGGGGATGGCAATATTGAAAGACAACATTAATTTATTTAAAGTATGTCCAAGTGTAGAATACTTCAGTATTCTCACTGTATTATCAAAATGCTGGGAGAATGGGAAATTCAAATTGCCTGGAATGGATACTTTCAGTGATGGATAATAAAGGAAGTGCAGATTTCTTCTCAAGTAAAGTATGGGTCTCCATATTGTCATTTTTACTGCAAATTACAGCATGAAAAATTAAGCAGAGAATTGCTCATGAGCTACAAATGATGGCTTTTTATTTACACTCAACTTGTTCAACCATGTAGTGATATTTTAGAATGAAGTCCCTCATATTGTCATTAATGTCACTATAATTATGCCATTATTGATAATATTACCATAACATAATTTTATTAGGTGTTTTTCCTTCAGATTCAGTGATGGCCTAGTGTAACAGAGAATAATAGCTTAGTGTAATGACTTTGGAACATAATTTTTGTTAATATGCTTCATTAAGACATCAAGAATGTGCTGAATACAATGACCTCATTTATTTCATAAGATTTAAAAATCCACACCTGTATGTTAATTTAGGTTTGTGTGCTTTTGAAATGAGTTGAGATTACTTTTAAAATGGAAAGTCTAAATTCTGTCAAGCTCAGGGACAGACCATACACATCACTGTATCTACTGCAACCCCCACCACTCTCATTGACAGGATAAACCTGTCAATGGAGCGTACTGCACTACTGGGTACTGCACTACTGTAATGGAAAGAGTGCTGAATGATGAGGACGGAGACTATACTATATATAGTGTTATGGTATTGCTTGTTTGTATGACGGCAGGTAGTTCCCTTGCATTATCCAAGGCAACTGTCCTTCAGGAGTCCCCATCTGGTGGTCTGAAGGCTGAATTCAGGAGGCATATGCACATTACTCATTTTCTAAATTTGATTCTGAGTGCCTGCATGTGATGTGGACTCTCTTCACTTAATTACATTTCCTACCACTGCCTTTTTTTTTCTCTGACCCTTGAAATCATTTAAGATTTGTGAGCTCTGGATAGCTCTGGCTCTGAGTCTTTTGCAGCCATGGGAATGCAAGAATTTCAGTTTCTGCTGGAGCAACATACATTTCCCACCATTTCTGTGTCTCAACGTTAAAGGTCTGAGACCTCTATGTTTTCCTTTGTTGGCTTTATTGTGGATTTTTTTAAAGATTTTATTTATTTGATAGAGACAGAGACAGCGAGAGAGGGAACATAAGCAGGGGGAGTGGGAGAGGGAGAAGCAGGCTTCCCGCTGAGCCAGGAGCTTGACCCCTGGCTTGATCCCAGGACTCAAAGATCATGACCAGAGCCAAAGGCAGATGCTTAATGACTGAGCCACCCAGGTGCCCCATTATTGTGGATTTTTGCTCAAGGAAGGCCCATACTCTCTGTGTCTTGATACTTTTCTAGTTTAGTCTCATGATGTTACCTACCCACCTTTGCTTTCATGTGATAAATACCGGCATAACATGTTTTTAAATCATTAATACATTTTGTGGCTCGTGGTCTTCAGAAGGGCTCATGTCCATCACATCTTACACTGCTGTCTCTATTATGTAGGTATTATGTCATCACAGACACATTTTTAGATACTCCTACAACAGGCAGATATTTTTAATATCTTATTTTAATATCTTATTTTTAATATCTTATTTTAATAACATTGGATTTTGTTGATTTCAGTCTTAGGCTTCAGTTGACCCACAGTTATCTCCAGGAACTGTTCTTCACAACAGCTCATGTTCATACATGTCCTTCCTCTCCACTAAGCCCTCCAGTACACATATGTAATTATTTAGGGGCTTCATTTTCACAGCGATTATGATTACTCATCCCATATTGCATCACGACCACACAATACCCAAGGAGTATTGAGTACCCAAGGAGAAAGATAAAAACTAGCAAAATGGCAGACCACGTATACTATTTCATTGTCCTTTGCTTCTCCCCAAAGTTCCTGAAATCCTGTCAACTGAGAATTTTTTATCCAATCAGAGCCTTTAGTAATTCATTTGGTAAAGGCAGAGGACTATCCTTCCTGAAGAATTCTGAAATTGGTGGAAATAATCCCAGGAGTCCTTTGGGATAGTGGTGGTTAGGGACATTGGCACTAGTGTCAAACAATCCTGTTGTGACTGTCATTTACTAGCTTTGTAAACCCCCATTCCTTCTGTGAAGTGGGGATAATTACACCTCACAGCATTGTGAGGATTAATCCAGGTAAAGCGTACATAGTAAGACCTCTAATACTGGCTATTGTTATTATTATTAAACTACTAATAAGCTGAGAACTATTAATATTTTCCATATCTATGATCAGCATCAAGAATTGTTGATACAGCTATAATTCTCATGATTTGGGCCATAATCCTCCCATGACCAATAGTACATGTTGCCCATTAACCAACCCGCAGTTGCTCAAGAAACAGGTGGGATCAGCAGCCAACGATGTGAGTAACCAATATATTATGCATCAGCGGGGAAACTTGGTAACATTTTGTGCAAACACTTACTGGTTCCATCTCTGTGAACACTGCAGACAGACTGTTCCAAATATCCTCCAGCCCGATCATTACCCGTCTCCAAAAAGCAAGGGCTGGACTGGGGCTGCGGCTGGGGCCAAAGAAGAGGAAGGGTGTAGGTCTGATTCTAGAGCTGAGAGGAGGTGTGGGAGTGGTGGTGGTGGTGGTGGTGCTAGTACTGGTGGTGGTCTGTAGGTCGTGCTGCACCTTTGTCTCTGATACCCTTCCTGCCCTTCTCCATAATCCCAAAGCCCTCCTTCCTTGTGATCACATAAATAACATTTCCATCACAGCCTTTTGTAGTTCTGTCTTGAAAACTGTGTGTTTTTGAAAATCCTTTGCGTATAAAAATGATACTTGTAACATGCAGAGTATTTAAAAGATCATTGTAAAGTGTGAAGACAGATTGGAGCCCACTCATGTTGTCCACCGCCTATGTTGAGAGATAAGATATTATTCACTACATGTAAACTCTCTTCGCATATCATCCTGCCTCTGGAATAGAGACCATCAACAGCCTGACCCCTTCTCGGAAAACATTCTCCTGCTTTATTTATAGTTTGACCATGTATGTACACATCCTGAAAAATAACTTCATTTTGCCTCTTTTAAAATTTTATGTAGCTGGAATCATTCTGTATATATTATTTTGTGGTCTGCTTCTTTGGTTCTGAATTTTTTTTTTTTTTTGTGAGATGCCCTGATGTTAAAGCATATGGTTACAGTGCATTCATTTTAATTACTATAAGGTGCCCTATAGCATGGACACATCCCTTTTTTTGTTTTGTTTTGTTTTGTATCTATCAGGTCATGTTGGACATTTAGGTTGTCCAGTTTTGGTTTATTACAAACAATTCTGTGAACATACTTGCATGTCTCTCTGGTATAGTTTTGCAAGAGTACTTCTTAGCAATACCCTGAGAGAGGTACCATGGCATTCTAGGGTGTATGTACGCTTTACATTTTCCCAGATTATGAACAATTGATTCTATAAAACTCTTTTGCTCCACATCTTCAACACGTTAGTGCAGACATTAACATTTTTGCTGATCGAAGATGGCCAGGATATTTAATTGTCATTTCAGTTGGCGTTTTTCTGAATATTAATGAGGCTGCACATCTAAGAGCCCTCCATCTAAGAGCCAGTCATCCAGCTGGGGCATTGCCTCGTCCTTGGAACTTCAGCAACACATATTTCACATGCCGCTGTTATAGGGTTTTCCTCTTCTATCTCATATTGTACTTATCTGTATTCAAGAATGTGTGATTCCTGAGGACCGAATGCAGTTTGGACTCCTGATGGTATCCTGTGTGGTGTGTAACACAGGGTCTGCCGTTGGGAGGCTGTCCCGTTTTTACCTCCTGACGAATCGATGAATGTCTGAAGGTGTGGGTTGCAGAGCAGACATAGAATGAGGTTCACAAAACATTTAAAAGTCAGAGAGCCTGGGGATGAATACTGATTCTTTCACTTACTAATGGTCTGATCTGGGGAAATACATTCACTCTGAATAAAACCAGTTTTTTTCTCTGTAAATTGGAGATAGTGTTAATGACAGCCTCATAATATTCCTGCAAAATTAAATGAGGTAGTTTATGTAAGTCACATGTAAGTCATAACATTGCCTGCTCAGGCTCTGGTAGCTCTTGTTGCTTTTGTTCTTCTTCTGATGATTATGATATTAGTATTCAGATCTTGTTCTGAAGACATTGCCTAGAAGAGGGATGAGTTTGTGTATTGCCATTCTTTTACTGTAGGTGATCGGTTAAAATATCTTCCTTCTCTGATGAGATAGTGTTCAGTGGAAATGGGAACAAATAATAGAATGTGTGTAGAAATGGAATGGAGGAAAAATTTGGATCATTCTTCTTTTCAGTATTCAAAAGTATGGGGGAGAGAGGCTGGCAGGGATGATAAGGAGAGGAAAATGGGCTAGAGGAGGAAGAAGTAGCCTAGATTTTCATCATTCTCTGTTCAGCAGCACGGTTGAGAGGATACTGAGGATGCCACCAATTCAGCCTATAAATGCCCAGGATCAAAATCCCCAAATGGGACTAAGAAGCACACTTGTCATATCAGGGATATCATGGTCGGGAAAGGTGGGTGGGGGAATGGACATTGGGGAGGGTATGTGCTATGGTTAGTACTGTGAAGTGTGTAAACCTGGCGATTCACAGACATGTACCCCTGGGGATAAAAAATTGTTTATAAAAAAATAAAAATTAAAAAAAAAAAAAAGAAGCACACTTGTCATGATGAACACTGGGTGATGTGTGGAGTTGCTGACTCACTATATCGTATGCCTGAAAACTAACATAACACTGTATGTTAACTACATTGGAATTAAAATTTAAAGAATTTCTTTTTTTTAACTGCTAGACCATCTCCTAAAAGGTAGCTAGTTGCCACATTTTAGAATACAGTGGGGGAGAAATGTCACAAATGTGTGAGGGGACCCCAAACCACGTTGAAGTCAGAGAACATGTGGAAGAAAATGAATCAAAAGGTTCAAATGAATATGCAAAAAATAATTAGGTAGAGCAACGGCAGCATCAGGAACAGATCTGCATAATTCTAACAGCATTTTAGGAAGAAATGTAAACTAAAGCCTCCAGTGCCTTGTTAAGCCAGTGTCAGTAAAATGTAAGCCTCTGTAAATGAGCTATGTGCTTGCCAGTGATGAAATAATTTCCAACACTCAGAAAGAGGTTAACGTTTAGGAATCTGGATTTCAGTGCAAACGTATATACGCTTTAAAATATTCTACCGCAGTATTTGCAAAATGTTTTCAGAGTCCTTGCATTTATATCCTTGCTCTCACATAATTTACATGCACTTTTCCATAAAAAAAACCTCTTGATGTGCAAATGTAAATAGCATATTAGAAGCAGTGGTTTACCCAAACAAACCATTTCAAGACATATATGTAAAAATAAGAATTTATAGAGGTAGATCACTTTTTGGCTTAAATTGCTTGAGGGTTCTCTCATGACTTGCAGAATGAAGTCCAAATGCATTGACATTAGCATAAACTCCTTCTAAGACAGTCTCATTCTTCAGCTAAGTTTCTATTCATTCTGGATAGACTTCACGCATCATGCTTTAGCAATAACACTGACTGTAGTTTGTCTGATTTGTGGTTGATGCCGTTCCCTCAATGGGGAAAATCTATTCCAAATTTCTTTTTTATTTTTAAAGATTTTATTTATTTATTTGACAGTGAGATCACCAGTAGGCAGAGGCAGGCAGAGAGAGAGAGAGAGAGAGAGAGAGAGAGAGAAGCAGGCTCCCTGCTGAGCAGAGAGCCCGATGTGGGGCTCGATCCCAGGACCCTGAGATCATGACCTGAGCCGAAGGCAGAGGCTTTAACCCACTGAGCCACCCAGGTGCCCCTCCAAATTTCTTTGTTTGGCTAAATCTTACTTAGTTTTCATGAGTATATATGTGTGTTTCCCTGAAACCTACCTCAAGCATCTAAAGTTAGCTAAGGATGCCCTGAGTCTTCACAAATCATTCCTAATTCATACTTGTGGAATGATTTTTTTTTTCACCATTACCAGTACAGAATGGCTAGATTCAAAATTGTGCATTTTCATAGTGAGCACCTTTGGGGTGAGGCATTATGGGTATTTATTGGGGCTCAGGAAAGGGGTGAGTTCAGCAGGACCTGAAGAGTGCCCATTGCTAAGACAAAACTGCTCATTCGGCTGTGTTGTTCAAGGAAGTGCTGACTTTTGCGCAGAGGTTAGGATGTCTAATGTGGGCACCCAGAAATCTTTCCTGATCATCACATTCCCAGCACAGGCTTGTGGTTATTTTCTCAGCCCTGCCAGTTGGAATACAGGAGGAGGCAAGGTTACTATAACTATATATTCTACCTCTCCTGAAATTGGTTGGGGCCAACATATGATTGGGATCAAAGAATCTGGTGAAAGGGTGTGTTCAGGAAACTGGGTTCTTTTATGAGCCATATAAGGGTACAAGGGCAAGAGAAATCAAGCTGAGACGGACCCAAAAAAAAAAAAAAAGTGGAGGTTAGTCCACTTTGCAAGCTGAGAAATTTTAAGTCCATGCTATAATACTTCCAGAGCCACTCAGGTTGATAGCTTTGCATTTTACAAAACGCGCTAACAACCATTATCTAATTTGAGCCCAACAAATCTGTGAATTAGATTTAGAGACTTTTGAACTAGCTGCGACCTCCGAGTTTACCTGGTTCAGTGCTTTAGAATATATTTGGCTGTGAATGAATCTCACACAAAAATCTAGTATGCAGACATAAGATGCTGTGGCTGAAGCAGGGAAAGAGGGAGGGAACACTTGTTGACTACACTCTTTCCCACCACATCCCCTGAGCCAGTGGAGGGCTGCGATGCTGCCCAGAGACTGAGAACCATGGGTCCAGTAGCAAATCCTCTGAAGACATTGAGGATTCGGAAGTGAAGTGATCCATTCACTGTCCCCACAGATAATATACAGCTAAGCCAGCAGTCCTTTGGGTGGAAATGACTCTGAGAAATAGCACTATATTAGTAATTATACATTTTATTAGTGGAAAACCTAAACCTTGGTGCAACTATAGTTCTAGGATCAGAGCTGCAACCCAAGTCATCCAAAGTTACTTGTCATAGACCTACACCAACATCAGTATTTGTGAAGGTATAATGGCGGTTATACAACAGTGTCATTCCTAACCGATTCATCAGAATCAGCTGGGGGGTTTGTTTTCAGCAGGTGTATGTTAAGGTCCAATCATATTTATAAAAAATAGAACTTTCCAGTGTTGAAACTTGAGTATGTATATGTTGGAAACCTCCCTGAGCTATTCAGATGCATCCTCATGATAAGATCTATATAGGGTTAGTGTCCACTTCATTAAGAAACCCTAATGGTCAGAGAAGACTTTATCGGCTAGAATAGGCCAATGCTTACAGATTAGCAGTGGCCTTCTGGAACACTGTTTTGAGAAGGATTATGAAAATATGTGCAATCTCAGTGATGTCTACCTTGAGCATATAAATGAAGAGCAGAGGATTACATACATATTCTCTCTTTCTTTCTTTTTAAGATTTTTTTTAAGCAATCTCTCCACCCAAAGTGAGGCTCAAACTCACAACCCAGAGATCAAGAACTGCATGCTCTACCAACTGAGCCAGTTCAGTGCCCCCATATACCATATTCTTATCCTCCCTCCCTCCTTCTACCCTCAATTAATTAATAAAATTATAAAATCTGTAACTTAACATCTAGTCACTTGGGTATGTAGGCAACAAAATATATATATATCCCTGACTGGAATCAATCATAATAAACTGGGATCTATTCCTATCTCAAAAAGAGGGTCTCTTGGGGTGCCTGGGTGGCTCAGTTGTTAAGCATCTGCCTTCGGCTCAGGTCATGATCCCAGGGTCCTGTGATCAAGCCCCGCATCAGGCTCCCTGCTCAGCGGGAAGCCTGCTTCTCTCTCCCACTCCCCCTGCTTGGGTTCGGTCTCTCACTGTGTCGCCTCTGTCAAATAAAAAAATAAAGTCTTAAAAAAAAAAAAAAGGATCTCTCCTTTGCAATAGTAAGGTCTCCAGCATCAGTCTTTATTTTACAGTATACTCCATAAAGCCTTTTATTCTATTAAATGTTATGTATACAGTAAATTTGTGTTGCTAATTGATATGAAATTAAGTTATTGTACACTTAAAGCTATTAATTAATTACACAAAATTAAAATATTATAGAACAAGTGAAAGTTACTTTGACCATCACCCTCAAGGCCTCTGTTTCCTAGAGATAACCACTGTTAATCAGTTAG
This sequence comes from Mellivora capensis, assembly GCA_004024625.1. Classification (NCBI taxonomy): domain Eukaryota; kingdom Metazoa; phylum Chordata; class Mammalia; order Carnivora; family Mustelidae; genus Mellivora; species Mellivora capensis. Next base: position 53,260 of record PISX010008735.1, on the reverse strand, counting down.
ATACATTATCCTTCCAGATTTTCCTGTACATTTACCCACATATAGAAATTCAGTGCTGATGACCAATCTAAAATAAAGATGACTGCCTGTTGGGAATGGTTGTCCGTGGAGAATGTTTATTTTTCACAAACTCCTCACTCACTGATTTATGCTAAAATGCCATCTCTGAGTTTGGGAAACACTCAGAAGCATGTAAGAGCAAGGTGGCAAGGCTGAAACTCAGTTATAGACCTTGAAGCCTTTGCCTGAGGTTTGGAGGAATCAGAGGCCACCCCGAGGGACCCAAAGGCATTGTGTCCTCTTCCAGAGGCAGGCAGCTGGTCTGCCTGAGGCTGACAATGGAGGGTAAAGGCAGGGGGAGGCAACAGGCTGGTATTTCCTGTTTAAGAAATAGAGGAAAAGCTTGACCTGCTGGGTTTCAGCCCAGACATAAGAACTTTGAAGGATAGCCAGAGTAGAAATTCAAAAACATTTCTCTTTCAAATGTTGAGATTCTTCTAGATCCCCACTTTTCTGAATTTTCCTAAAATGAAGAGTATCAATAACTTTTGCTAGTTAGCTGAGTGTCTAAGATGAGGGAACAAGAAATAGAACCTTTTTTCGTAAGGCAGGAAAAATTTTGGAGGCAATTGTCCCTGCTCTCTGAACCATCAGTATAAAAGAAAAGAATTGAAGGAATGCCTGGGTGGCTTAGTTGATTAAGCATCTGCATGTGGCTCAGGTCATGATCCAAGGATTCTGGGATCAAGTCCCACATTGGGCTCCTTGCTCAGTGGGGAGCCTGCTTCTCCCTCTGCCTGTCACTCCCTGTGCTTGTGCTCTCTCTTTCTCTCTCTCTCTCTCTGACAAATTAAAAAAAAAAGAAAGAAAGAAAAGGAAGAAAGAAAAAAAAAGGAAAGAAAGAGAACTTAAAAAAAAAAAAGAACAAGAAAAGGTAATTTTAAAAACATTGGCGCACTCCATATCCTTTTGGATTATTTTTTTTGGTCATGCATGCTTCACATAGTTCAGCTCATATTTAATCATCTATCCTACTCAAACCTATTTTTTCAGGGATTGACTGAATGTCAATGGTGATTTTGCACATTTTACAGTCACTTTCATAAAGTGGTAAGTGGAAAAAAAATTCTATTTTCCACTTCCTGGCAGGTTTTATTTTTTACCCTTCTCTTGCAAAAATGCCCAAATCCCCAACTCACACTTTAGAGGTGCAGTTTTTGGTTGTAGATTTATTTTTAAAAATTTACAGATGGAGTTAGTTGCTCATTCTATCCCTTTATTTTCTCTAAAGCAATATAATTTCTGGAGTGTGAATGAGAAAGATTGAAGAGGCTTGCTGCAGGAAATAAATTCAGTTAAAATTTCTCCTCTTGAGTGTGAATTAAATATTGCAAATCTGATACTCTACCAATATTAACACAATCAATGCACAATTATAAAGGTGTGTGCTCTTTTACTCTTTCATTATAAAACCTTCTGAAAGAAGAAAGTGCTATTTTTTTAAAGATTTTATTATTTGACAGACAGAGATCACAAGTAGGCAGAGAGGCAGACAGAGAGAAGGGGGAAGCAGGCTCCCTGATGTGCAGAGAACCCGATGGGGGCTCGATCCTGAGGCCCAAGACCCTGAGATCATGACCTGAGCTGAAGGCAGAGGCCTAACCCACTGAGCCACCCAGGCGCCCAAGAAAGTGCTATTTGATGGTCTATAAACCAATGGGTCTTTCCTCTGGTGCTCATCAATGACCAATGGGGCTTTTAAAACATACTGATGCCAAGTCCCATCTCCCAAGTTTCTGTGACTTGGGTGTCTCATGTGGACAACCATGTCCAGGGATTGTAATACATAAATGATCGTTGGTTTGTATCATAAGAGATATTAAAAGTGTTAACTACAGTGAGCTGTTCATAAAAAAAACAAAAACCCAAAAAACATCATTTGGGTTTTTTTGGGTGGTTTTGGGATTTGGGAATGATTGGATGTTAAACCATGTGATCCTTAAATTGAGGTACTTCATGCTTCTTTCCAGGCATTGTAAGCTAGAATATATATAACTCAGGGTCCTCTCAAATATAACATTTATAATTTTCCTCTGTCAGATATCAGCATTTGTGCCAATTAGCTGCTATATTGATTAAGAGAAATCCAAGAACCTAGATGTGTGGCTTAAGTATGCTCTTTAATGGACATGCTCTCAAGGTTTTTGGGTTATCTGAGAGACATTCAATGAATCACGGAGAACATTCAAAATGGAAAATAAATCTATTTTTTCTACCCCTTAGAATAATGCCTCTGGATATATAAATGCATCAAGTTGCATAAACGTGACAAGGTTATTATAATTATTTTCTTACTTATCTCCTGACTCTTTCTTTATGAATATATTACACTACAATAATTCTATTTAATAGTAACCTAGCAACAACATGCCTGAAAGAGGTTGCTCTTTCACTGATGATGGGAAAGCTTTGCAACAGACTTTGTAAGAAAGTCTGTAATTTTTGACATTTTTGACTTTCTATCCTAGATCACTGGACGGTGTGGACAGGCAGATGTAAATACAGTTATTTTCTTCCATTCCTCAGACAAACTGTGAGGACAGGAAGTTGAGTAATTCCTGTATTTATTATTAGTTGGATCATTTTATTGATCTTTATGATGAAATGTGCAATAAGAAGGTAAAGTGTTATTGAAATAATGCATCTTTTTTTTTGGTGACTTTATTTTTGAGCTTTCATGTTATTCTTCTGGATAAAGCAGTGTTGCTTTATTTTCTCACAAGATAAACATGACTTGATATCACCTTTAATGTATGGTGCCCCAGGCAGGAAATCATCTGCAGAGAAACTTTATTAGCATACATATGGGGTATGCAAATTCAAAAAAATTATTTACACAAAACTTCCTCTAAGGACTTAAAAAAGCTTTATACCTATTATCTACTGAATCTTTAACATAATCTTGGGATGTGGATGGAGAGTCAATATTATTATATTCTTTGTTCCCTCAAAAGGTCCTTTTTTATTCTTGAGCTCTGAGAGACTTATTAGTGTTAATTCCTATTAATTGCTTCTAGGTCTTAAAAGGAATTTATACAATTATGTGTACATAATTTATTATTTATTAGATATATGCATACCATAAATTTCATGTAAATCCAAGTATGTAACATAGCATGCAAATATGAAGATGTATCTCCTGTGTTCTGTGCATATGCATTGATATTTGTTGAAGAATTCTTTTTTGTGCTTACTTGTTAACATTTTCATTATCTCTAGACCTGTGGGTGGTCTAAAAGAATTAAATAATGTTTAATGCAGGGCATTTGAAAAGCAAAGAAACTGATCATTTTAGTTTAGTTTAAGAAAGGGAACATAAATCTGAATCATAGGTTAAAACAAATACTGACCCTAGGTTCAAAGGTCTTTTGAATGTGGACATGCTTGCCAACGAGATAGATGTGATTTGTAGCAGTCAACAACCAGTTTTGGATTTTTGGTCACTTGAAAGGATTCTCCTTTCTCCTACCCCAAAGAGGGCGAGAGTGGAAGGTTTGGGTCTCAGGGTGTTTATCTGAAAGGGATAGAAATTACATCAACTATAATAGCCATATTTGGTAGACATAGTCAAAGACCTCTTATCTGTGAAAAATGAGACAGCAGTTACTGGTTTCTCTTATACAGTCTATAATATCAATTGGGGTGCTTTGGTGGGTCAGTCGTTTAAGCATCTGCCTTTGGCTCAGGTCAGGATCCCAGGGTCCTGAGATCCAGCCAGGCATTGGGATCCCTGCTCAGCAAGGAGTCTGCTTCTCCCTCTCTCTCTGTCCCTCCCCCCCACTTGTGCTCTCTCTCTCTTTCTCTCTCTATCAAATAAATAAATAAAATCTTTAAAAAAAAGTAGTAGGCTTATCCAAAGCATCTGAATGTTTTCCCTTTACTGTTGAGAAGAATGCAAGCATATTTGCATTTATGACTCCTCTTCAACAGTACTGATGGTCTTAGCCAGTGCAGTGAGGCAAAGATAAGAAATTAAAAATCATCCAAATTAGAAAGGAGGGAATAGAAGTATTTATACTTAGAGTAAACATGTCTATGTATGTGGAAAATCCCACTTTTAAAAATCTCCTAGCAGCAATAAGTGAGTTTCGTAAGTTCACAAGATACAAAATTACATGAAAGTTAATTGTATTACCATGTACTAGAAATGTACAATTAGAAACATAAATTTAAAAGAAAAATTACAATAACCTCCCAAAATGAAATCCTGAGGTATATATCTTACAAAAATATATACAGAATTTATATGCTAAAAACTTAAAAATTCTGATGAAAGAAAAAAAAAGGCCTAAATAGAAATACATATAATGTTCATGGATTTGAATAGTCAATATAGTAAAAAATGTCAGTTCTCTTCAAATCGATCCCTTAATTTAGCACAGCACTAATAAAAATCCTGGGAGATAATTTTGTATTCACCAGGTGATTATAAAATTTATATCAGAAGGCAAAATCTCTAATAGTTTAGAAAGGGAAGAATAAAGTATGAGAAATCATACTACTAATTCTAAGACTTACTATAAAGGGCTGAAATAGTGAAAGAAGTGTGGTGTTGGCAAAGGTATGAAGACAGAGATTAATGGAAGAGAATAGATGGTCCAGAGACAGATCCAAAAAATTTGGACACCTGGTTTTTGACAAGGTGCAAAAACAAACCAGGAGGTTATGCTTTTTAACAAATAGTGTTGGAACAATCAATCATACATATGTAAAAGAATAAAACTCAAACCAAACCTCATACCTATACGAAAATTAACTCCAAATGGATTGTAAATATAAAACTCCTAGAAAAGAAAAAAAAGGAGAAAAGTCTTTGTGACTTAGGGCGAGGCAAAAGGTTTTTAGATAACTAAAAGTATAATTCCTTAAAAAGTGTTAAAATGGATTTCATCAAAATCAAGTTTTTTCTTTGCAGAAAATACTTTTAAAGAATGAAAAGACAAGCTTCCCAATCATAGAAAAGACTTGCAAATCACATATCCCCAAAAGACTTGGATGAAACATACACAAAGGAAAATAAAACTCAACAATAAGAAAATAACCAAGCAAATGGAAACTAAGCAAAAGATTTGAGCGAACACTTCAGCAAATATTATGTGTACACACACACACACACACACACACACACACACAGTATCAAATACACATATGAAAGGATGCTCAGCATTATTCACCTTTAGGGAAATACAAATTAAAGCCGGATGAGGGGCACCTGGCTGGCTTAGTTGGTAGAGTATGTGACTCTTAATCTCAGGGTCATGAGTTTGAGCCCCACATTGGGTGTAGAGATAACTTAAAAAATCAAATCTTTATTAAAAAATAAAACAAGAAAAGGCAGGATGAGAAACTATTGTACTTCCTACGAGAGTGGCTAAAATGAAAAACAAACAATAAATTCTAGTAAGATGTTGAACAACTGGATCTCTCATTGTCGTCAGAATCAACATTTATAGCCACTCTGGAAAATAATGAAATGGTTTCTTTTTTTTATGTATTTATTTGATACACAGAGAGAGAGTGAGATCACAAGTAGGCAGAGAAGCAGGCAGAGAGAGAGGGGGTAGCAGGCTCCCCACTGAGCAGAGAGCCCAATGTGGGGCTCCATCTCAAGACCCTGAGATCATGACCTGAGAAGAAGGCAGAGGCTTAACCCACTGAGCCACCCAGGCGCCCCAGTGAAATGGTTTCTTAGCAGTTTAAACATACACTTAGCATATGACCCAGCTACTCTACTTCTAGGCATTTATCTTAAGGAAATGAAGATTTACAGTCACACAAAACACTGCATTTTAATGTTTATTGCAGCTCTATTTATACTGCTAGCACTAGGAACAGCTTGATGTCCTTCAGTGAGATAATGAGTAAATATATAGAATGATTCTATAAAATGGAACACTATTCAGCCATAAAAAGGGATGAACTATTGATACATACAAGTTGGATGATTCTGAAAGCTGTTAATGCTGAGTGAAAGAAGCCAGTCTCTAAAGGCTAAATAGAATGTGCTTCCATTTCCGTGATATTCTCAAATCCACAAAATCATAACGAGGGAGATCATCACCGTGTTCTAGGTGTTGGGTTTAAGGACAGAGTATAACTATGGAGAGATAGACGTTTTGGGGTGATGAAACTGTTTTCTGTTTATTACGGACATAGTCCCATGCATCTATACATGTATTTCAGTTCACTGAACTGTACCTGAAAAGAAAAGGTAAATTATATGATACTTAAAAAATAAAATTAAAAACTTCTGAAACCATCAAAATTCACAGTAGTATTTCTAAATATTTCTTTTCTGGTGTTTCACAGTATGTGCAAACACTGCCAGTATGAAAACAACACGAAATGAAACAGAATCAACATAACAATGAAAAACAAAACAGCAACAACAAACCATCTCCCAGTCAACTGCATGGATACAAATAATATATTGTTGGAATTCTGCAATATCAATCTTGTATTAAAGTATCCTTCTTTGGGGTTTATTGTCAGAAGACTTGGCTTCATTTAACCACTTGACCTTCTTTTCTTTCCCGTTGATATTTTGATTAATAAGTTTTTACTCCAGGAATATATTCAGTGGTTAATTCTGAAACCTTTCTTTGAGTTTTACAGACTACCCATATGCATAGTAACACTTGAATTTTAATGTACTCTCTAAAGATTATCCAAAAGCACTTAATGAATACTCTGGTTCATGTAATAAGTTATTCTTATTCACACCTCAGGATTCCAGAGTGCATACATATTGAATAGGAATTAATATTTATGGTTATTCCCATAATAATTCTAAAACACAGAGGAAGCTGTAAAGGTATTATCTGATTATTGACCTAACAAGATCCAACTCCAAATGTATCTACTTCACAAATTTAAGAGCAATGACTTAATTTATAAGGAAGATGGAATTTACAAACTCTTCACATGTCTGATACAACTAAGGCTAAACACTATGTTTAAAAACATTGGAGTCTTTGAAACTGTGCATAGATTTTAGCCTTAAGAGTTATCTCTGGCTGAAAAGTTTATTGGATTATCTTTTTTTGAGGTGTTAATTTAAAGGAAACCTACCTGAATCTTTCAGAGAAAACTTGGCTGTTTAATATTTAAAAGCCAAATCACTTTTTTTTTTTTTTACTAGAAGTACAGTTTTGCAAAGGTGTTTTAGAGGATTTCATGCAAAATGGTTTCTTTTTCCTTTTAACCGAACAAAGAAATACTGCACTAAATTATTCATTTCCTCAACAAATATATTTTTTTTTGTTTTTTTTGTTTTGTTTTGAAAAACACCTGTTGTATACCAAGTCTGAGAAGGGTACTAGGAATACAGTGGTTCTATGGGCTGAATTATGTCTCTCCCCACAAAGAGTCCTAATCCTTAGAACCTCAGAGTATGACTTTGTGACTGTATTTTGGAGATAGGGTCTTACAAAGTAGTCTTTATTACATTAAAATGAAACCTTTAGGGTGGGTCCTATTCCAATATAACTGATACTCTTTTTTTTTTAAGATTTTATTTATTTATCTGACAGACAGAGATCACAGGCAGGCAGAGACGCAGGCAGAGAGAGAGGGGGAGAAGCAGGCTCCCCGCAGAGCAGAGAGCCCGATGCAGGGCTTGATCCCAAGAACCCGAGATCATGACCTGAGCTGAAGGCAGAGGCTTAACCCACTGAGCCACCCAGGTGGCTGATACTCTTATAGAAAGAGGAGATTGGGACACAAAGATGCACAGAGACAAAACCATGTGAAGATGTGGGAACAAGGTGGCCATCCTATAAACCAAGCAGAAAGGCCCTAAAAGAATCCAATCTTGTGGACGCCTTGACCCCCATCCCCCGCCCCCGAACTAATACAAGTAGTGAAAAAAATAGATGCAAATATATATCTTACAAATACATCAAATATGGGAGTAGACACAAAGAACTACACAGGCAAATATTAATATACATTTTATCTGAGAAATTAGGGATGCTACAACAGAATAAAATAGGGGTCCTAGATCTGTTTTTTAGATATAAGGATGTAATATTTTAAGGTAAGGTTTACAGGGCATGAGAGTCATTGGACTAAATAAAATAAAAATCATTCCAGGCAGAGAACACTATATGATCAAACTTCTTGAGACAGAAAGAGCTTGTCCCTCTGAAATGAAAAATTATTTTTAAATTATATTAATTAATTAAAAGGTATTTATTTGTAGCTTATATTTATATTTTAATAAAACATAACTCATTTAATTATTTAAAAAATATTTATTTAAAACTGTAGATGGAATTCAGAGTGGAGGAACAACAGGTTGTAGGCAGGGCTAGATCTAGCAGAGAATTTTAAGACTCACTTTTGAATTTTCAGCTTTTTTTTTCTTTTCTTTTCTTTTTTTTAATTTTTTTCTTTTTTTATTTTTTAGGACTACTGCTCTTGTGGTTTTGCTTTTCTTACACTCTGAATATTGTCTAAGTCTACCTTCTTCTACTAAGGTCTAGAAAAGAGTGGAAAATTAAAGTGAGACATTTCAAATTTCTTTTGGCTTTAACATTCTGTGACTCTATCAGCTTTTTGTGTCTATTAATCATTATATATTGCTTTGAATTTTGGATATACAGCAGGATGTGTTATAAAATATTTGCTGCAAGATTTAAGCCACAGCTTTTAAAGTATCCTCTCATTGGTATAGTTTGTATGTCTGCACGTCGGTCTGTATAGTTGGTCATTCACTTACCAAATGTTGATTGACCATAAACTATATGCTCACTTTCTGCTAGATGCTTAGTGGTTTGTTACCACTATTCCTCCTTTTGTGGTCCTTAGCATCTATCATGGGAGACAAACATTAAGAAGGCCAGGAAATACATATGTCATTGCAAATTGTGGTGCATGCTTAGAAAGAAATAAAGTGGGTACAGACATGGAAAAGTTTAAGTAATGAAAGGACAGTCTCTTCAAGAGCAGCGTTTTCATCTTTAAGGCAAGGAGAAGTTGGCTGACGAAGTAGGGACAAACCAATTGTGGATAGAGGGAACTGCAAATTCAAAGGTCTTCAAGTGGGAGAATGACTTGTGTACTCCAGGAGCTAGAAGGCAGCCAGATGGTAGGGGTGGGATGTGACAGAAAGTCACAAAAGTAAGCTTAAAGTACATCATGGCTCAGTAGGATATGGCCAGGAGTTTGGATTTTATTTAGTGTGCAGAGGGGAGCCAGTGAATGTTAGTGGGGTGGTTAGTGAATTAAATACAAAATTAGAACAGAAAGGTTATGAAATTATTCAGTGGTCTAGAACTCAAATTTCTTCTTGTCCTTAATAAGATTGAGTCTTTTAAGATTGTGTTTGCTTTCATTTTTCTGAACTTTGACTATAGGTGCATGATTAATTGAATTCTCTGTCCAGGCTGATTTTTACTAAAGCTACTATATTTCATTCAGTTTAATTTACAGGATTTTAGAGAAGTATTGTATATTGCATGGGAAGAGGGAACATTTCCCTTTTCATAGAAATACCTTTAGTAAAAGAATAAAAGTTGGGAGAATGATGGCATGTGTGCATTGTTATTAGAATAAAAATTGTATGACTGACCCCCGTCATTCCAAACCTGGTTTTCAAAAAGCCTGAACTGAAACCTGGCCATAACTCAACTCTATTTGGGTTTCTTTACCTGATAGGGTAAAGAAAACTTCTTTTAACAGGTAAAATTAAACCAAAAACGAATAAATCCATTGTCCTGAGACATTCTTTTGAAGTTTCAGCAGTGGTATAATTAAAGTAGGATTTCTGTAGAGGGAGAAAGAGGAGCAAATCAGTTATCGGAAGGGAAGTACCTTAAAAAACAGCAAAAAGTATTAGGATTAAACTTACTTAAGAAACACAAACCTTTACTGCATATAAAGAGGTTGACTTCTTTGAGCTTTTTGAAATTCCCTTTCAAAGGCCAGGGGAAGACATTAATAAAAGAAAAATGTACAATGAAGAATAGGAATAATTTCAAGATATGATGTTGAAACAAAAACAAAACCTAGAAACTCTTGCAGATAAAACAATGAAAATTCTATCATTTGAGCATTGAAAACAGACTGAAACAGAACCACACTTCTTAAGATATTCTATAGGTTGAGAACAATCTTTTCCCCCACAAAATACTCAGTCACAGTTCTGTAAACAATTTTTCTATTATAAATGTACTAGATACTTGTTTTGGTAATTTTGGAATTTGTAAAAAGCTAGAAAGAATATAAATGGGCTCAATATTTCTACCACTCAAAGACAATAATGATGGTGGGTTGGTATTCTTCAGGTCCCTTTCCAATGTTGAATTGCTTGGTTGGGATTGTGTTCCATCTTCATTGTAGGGTGCTGTTTCCACCTTCAGTTCCCCATAACCCTCCCTATGATCAGAATATTCTGGTGACTTCCCGCCCAAGTTCCACGGTAGTCCATGTAGTAGATGCGAGGCCATCTGTAGAGAAGCATCTCTTCTCTACAGCAGTTAAGTAAAATAGTTACATTCGTTTTACCTAATAGTCTTACAGCCTTTGTAACATGATAACTTTTTACCATCAACCTATTGATAATAATGCACTGTTTTCAGATTTTATACTACCCCTATATTCTTGGAATTAGTCCCACTTTGTGACACTTTTTTTTCCGTTCTGGGTCTATTTTGCTGAATTTTGATATTTTGAGGTCTAGATGAAAACATCTTGCACTGATATTTGTAAAATAGATGGTTTTCTAATTTTCTTTATTTTGTATTGCCTTTATAATTTTCTCTTAATATTAATATTAATATAAATTTCTCTTAATATTATGAGCTCAGGAAAAATGAATTTGAAAGATTTTTATTTTTAAATATTCTTGAACAGGGCCCCTAGATGGCTAAGTCATTAAGTGTCTGCCTTCGGCTTTGGTTATGATCCCAAGGTCCTGGGATGGAGCCCCTCATTGGGCTCCCTGCTCGGCGGGAAGCCTGTTTCTCCCTCTCCCATTCCCCCTGCTTGTGTTCCCTCTCTCGCTGTGTCTCTCTCTGTGTCAAATAAATAAGTAAAATCTTTAAAAAAAAATACTCTTGAACAGTGTAAGTAGCTTGCAGGTTTTCTGTCACTTAAAAACTTAAAAATAAGCATGTATAGGATGGCTTCTGCCTAGTGCCTTTATTGAAGGCTTTTGGTTGTTGTTTTGTTTTTGTTTTTGTTTTTCATTTGCTTTAATGATAACTGGTTATTTTTAATTTCCTAGGTTTTTGGATACTTTGGTATTCAGAACAAATTTTTATTCAGTTAAAGTATACATCTCTTCCTCTATGTACTGTTTGTTTGCAAGTGTGTTTTACATTTAGCTATGACATATAAATACATTTATTTTTGTATTTTTAAAAGCAAATGTGGATTAAGTGTTAACTTAGTACCACATTTCAACAGAATGAGCTAATTTTTCTCATTCTGTTTTCTCAAGATAGATCTCCATCCTATCTAACTTTTTTTTAAGATTTTATTTATTTGTCAGAGAAATAGAGGGAGCACAAGCAGGGAGAGCAGCAGGCAGAGAGAGAACAGACTCCCCACTGAGCAAGAAGCCTAATGTGGAATGTCCTAGGACTCTGGGATCATGATCTGAGCCGAAGGCAGAGGCTTGGCCGACTGAGGCACTCAGGCATCCCCCTTTCTAACTTCTGATAAAAGCTTTTTATTTTCTGAAAATACCAGCATTTAATAGATTTTTACAGTACACATTTTTACTTTTCTCTCTCTTCTCTTTCTTGTCTTCTGTCTTTGGTTAACTTATCAAGATTGGTCTTCCATTCTACTTTTGTCTTCCTTGTTCTTCCTGTGCTCTCATTCATAAAACTCAAATAAAAGTTTGCAGTAAAATATTTGAAATAGTTCCATCCTAAAAAAGCAGCCAGCCAGTTTTGAAGTTGTGCTTTACATCTTAATATTAGGAACCTTATCATTTTTAGTGCATGGCTGAAGTAAACATACAATGTATCAGATAGTGAAGGGGGCAGGTTTCTAACCAAATCACCCTGTCAGAGGGTGGCTGGACACACTGTCTTCATTGACTTGATCCACTGCTACATAAGGTAAGATAGTTATACAATGATAAAATGATGGAGTAACAGATGGAAAATCTATTAGGGAGAACATCAGAGACCAAAATACTTGTGCCAGTGGTATGGTGGCTGCCAATCCTGTAGTCAGATCAGTGCTAGGGAAAATCTAATTTCAAATTTTTGCCTCAGCCAGAGTGCTGGGGTTAAGACAAGTAGGATATTAATATTCAACAGTGGGGAAAAGTCAAAACATATTTCAACAGCTTAACAGGAGCTGAAGCTTCGTTGGGGCCATTATGAAAATGAAATAACTCAGTATGAGGTGCTGGCCACCCATAAGGAAATGAGGCAGACTAGGGCAGGATCGCTAGTAAGTAGAACCAAGACGTTTAGACAGAAACTTTTCAGAGTGACAGCTGGCTGGTAATCTAAACCCTACCCTTTGCTAGCTGGGTGACTCCCGAGCATTTCCAAACCATTTAAATTTGGAATCTAGGAAGCTAGAATTTTGACACACATCCCTGAATTTCCTTTAATGTAGGGACGCCTGGGTGGCTCAGTCAGTGAAGTGTTGGATTCTTGATTTCAGCTCATATCATGATCTCAGCGTCATGAGATCCGGCTCTGCTTTGGGCTCCATGCTTAGTGCAGAATCCGCTGGAGATTCTCTTTCTCCCTTTCCCTCTGCCCCTCCACCACCTCAAAAAGAAATGTGATTCAATAAAGAATTTTTATTGATGAAGCTAAATGCATTCTTTTTTTTAAAGATTTATTTATTTATTTGACAGACAGAGATCACAAGTAGGCGGAGACGCAGGCAGAGAGAGGGGGAAGCTGGCTCCCTGCTGAGCAGAGAGCCTGATACTACGGGGCTCCATCCCAGGACCCTGAGATCATGACCCAAGCCAAAGGCAGAGGCTTAACCCACTGAGCCACCCAGGCACCCTGCTAAATGCATTCTAAAGAGGATTCTTAATAATACAGGGTTTGGGGAGTAGACTGATTGATTTCCCAACATAAAGAACATTTACTATTTATGCTGTTGAAATAGGGAATGGTGAATAAATGTTTTGTTTGTTTGGATAAGTGAATAAAGCAATGTCTTGTTAAGGTGTACAGCTTGTGTAGCCCCGAAAAAGCTGGGAGAGCTAACTGATTTGAATACGTTTCCATGATTTATGTTTCAAAGAGAAGCCAAACCTCAGATGCCCTGATGCTCCTGAGTTTAGGGACCATTCAAAGACAGATGTTTTGCAGTTTTGCTCATAGACATCTTTTCTGGCGGACCTACTCTCGGCATAACGTGTGGGTTCTCGTGAAACAAAGTTTGCAACTATCTGGAATTCTTACAACAATAAAAAAAAAAAAAAACTTTGCAAATCCAGGATGTGGAAATGCAAAACCCACCGACCACCCCCACCCAGGTCTGCGCCTTCATGTAAACCTCACTACCATCTTATTTGCCATGTAAACATTTCCCCATAGCCCCAGAGACTTCCGCCGACAAATTTATTAAACTTGTCTCATCCAGAATGTTAATGTTTCTGTAAATCTTTGCCATCTGTTGTACCATCTAATTGCAAATGTAGAGTGAACATAATTCATGATTTTATCATAATAAATTTAGATAAGTGATTTAAATGCACTTGAATATTCTTTATTCAAAGCAACGTGGATTTCCAGCCTTCCCGTCCTCGCAGGAACTGTTGTGAAGTGTGAAGCTATCCTTTCTCAGTTCTCTGGGCCACAAAGGAATTTTCTTGAAAAACAAAACAAAACAAAACAAAAACCCTCTCTTCTCTAGGCCTGCTAGACCACCTCCAAGTGTAACAGACAGTAAATGAGATGCCATTAGGTTAAACCCAAGCTGCCTACTAAGAAACATGAATAATTGAAATCCTTCACATACATATTTATCTCTTCCTCTCTGCTTGTCAATCACTCAGTGGCCACTTCTGCAAAGATACCTGCCTACTGCTCAGATGCATTCTGCTTGACCTCTACCTCAGCCCCTTTATTTCAATCTGTAAGAGGATTTTACACTGTTCATTTAAAAAATATATCTATAAAATTTCTTAGGATCCCTATAAGAAAATCACATTTAAGGTAATTGGCAAAATATCTCCATGGTGCTGTCATTAAATCACAAGCATATATTTTGTACATTTCTGAAGTTTCTTGTCTACCTGATTTGATGATCGTGTCCTTTAACCGGTAGGGTACATGTTTAAAATGAAGGAAAAAAAAAAGTTGCTTCCATGAAGTGAACAGTTCATAGAGAAATAAGTGGACAGATGGCCTAAACCTTTAAATGAAAATCTAGCCATAGCAGCGTAGAGCTACTAAGCTCTTTTGGAATCCAACACAACATTTCTGAGCCAGAGTCAGCTTTCAGCAGAGTGGGCTTAAGAGGCTGCAGAGTAGGTCATCAGATGTCACAGCTGAATGTGCATCGTGAGCCATTTCATCTGGGTGATACTATGATCCGTCATCAGGCCTCTGGCTCTCTGGGTTCTACTCAGACCCTTATACCAGTATCACGCAGAAGTAACTATACTCGAGCAGATTACTGTTCCGCTTATCCTGTAGACTACAAACAACGGGAACTGGGATTGTGCCTTCCTTTTCTGTATTCTCAGAGGCTAGCTCAGGGATGGCAGGCAGGAGGGTGCCCAAAAAACGCTTGTTGGATCAGTGAATTGCATGAGCAGAGCCCAATGAATGTATGTCGAATAAATGCGTTAAGTAGGAAATACCTCTGGTGAGAAAAGAAAGCCTGTGTTTCCCAAGTGAGGGTTTGCTTTTTTTCTTTTTTGGTTTTACTGCTAAAAACAAAGATAGTGTTAGCTCGTATAGTCAGTATACAAAAACCTGTAGGAAAAAAAAAATACAACTGGGGCGTCTGGGTGGCTCAGTGGGTTAAAGCCTCTGCTTTCGGCTCAGGTCATGATCCCAGCATCCTGGGATTGAGCCCCACATCGGACTCTCTGCTGGGCAGGGAGCCTGCTTCCTCCTCTCTTTCTGTCTGCCTCTCTGCCAATTTGTGATCTCTGTCAAATAAATAAATAAAATCTTAAAAAAAAAAAACAACTGCTGAAGTAATGTTAGGAAAAAGCACATTCAAGGGTTGCCTTAGAAGAATGGTGGATTTCTTGCCAGTAGCTTCACTTGGGAGAGCACCCCGATGATGGCCTGGGGTACACTATGGTTCGCTGTAAGGCACTGCACTGAGGTAAAGTAAAGGCCACTTGAGGTGTTTGTGATTTTGCCACACGTTGTTTCGACGCTTAATACCCCAGCTGAATGACTCTCTCAGACTTAATTGGATTTTCCTTCAACTTTGAAACCTTTCCACTCGAAAAGACTCCAGGTCAGTTGATTCATCTAGATATTTTCAGATAAACATATCTGCAGAACCCACAGTATCTTAAATAAATCAATTAAGAAAAATCTTGTAAGTGTAGCAGAGAGAAGCAAGGATAAAACCTTGAAACAAATAGCTCAGATTCAAACGTATGTGTAGCTGGTTACAGTTCTGATGTATGAGTATGAAATCTAGTTATACCTAGGTAATTATTTTTCTAATTCTTCCACTGTTATTGCATTTACTATATATGCTCATAATACTTAATATTCCTATTTTTGTAGAGAGTTATTAGGAAAAGCAGAAGAAAGGGCAGAACGTGGCTCACTCTCCTCTATGAGTGTGTCCTGGAGAATCAGCACTTATATCTCCTCTAACCCTGAGCCTTTTAACTGTGGCTCAAACAGGGACCACGTGGCTGGTTCTTAATAAAACTGAGTGCTCCTTGGGGTGCCTGGGTGGCTCAGCTGGCTAAGTGTCTGGCCCTTGGTGTCCACTCAGGTCATGATCTCAGGGTTCTGGAATCAAGTCCCACCTTGGGCTCTGTGCTTAGCAAGGAGTTGGGTTGTGATTCTCTTCCTCTACCTCTGACCCTCCCCGCCGCTCGCACACATTGTCTGTCAAATAAATTAAAAAGTCTTAAAAAACAAAAACAAAACAACAACAACAACAAAACAACAGTGCTCCTTAATCCACTCTCTTCACATCTAAAGACTTGTTCCTTCTTTGTATGTTCCTGCATTGCTCTGCATGGCCCCCGCACTATCCTGCATTTACTCTGCTGTGGAAGTTATGAACTATGGAGCTAAAAAGTGACAGAGGTTTTTTCTCCTCTTGCTTTTGACTTTGGGTATAGTGACTGCAATCAGAGTCATCTTTCTAAAATACAATTCTTCTAATGTGATTCAAGTACTTCTCCATTGACCCATGAAGAGGTTACACACAAACCCGGGCATTCTCTCTCAACTCCTATAGGCTGCTAGGGAATTAGGTTCTGGTTTTAGGATTTGACCTATTCCCTGCTTTTCAAAAGAGGTGACTTTGATCTTCTTCTTTGTGGATGTGCCATAAACACAAGTAATAATTATAACAGAAAATTTTAGAAAAAGCCATTTTATTACATTTAAGTAAAAAGTTATTTACTGCAAGAACAGGATAGGATGCATGGATTCAGTCATGACGGGGTAGACTTTCTAATCCTGCTCTTAATAAGCAGGAAGCCTCCTTTCCGTTTTTGCTGCACATTTGTTATTGATGGCATCCACTATTTTCCAATAATAGGTGAAACTGTAAGCCAAAACCAGTACTTTCCTGTATTAGCTGCAACCACCGTGGGGGAAAAATGTAAAGAAGACAGCCATCTGTAGCTTATTGTGAATTGATCACAAATATCATTTAAACCTTTATTTAAGAATTTAGCAAAATTTCCCATTATTATTTAGGCATAAAGCATTATGCCATGAAAACAAGAATCTCAGTGCCTGATCTCAGCTGATGGCATCTCCTTCAGATATCCATAAAGCTGGAACTCAAAATGACCAATGCAGGGTGAAGATTAAATAGGAACTAGCATTTATTGAGACTCTTCCATGTCAAAAGACTATTTTTTAATCACACCTGACTAAAGGTTTTTACCAGTTTATTATTAAAGAAGAATTGAAAGGATATCTTATATAAAAATAGCTGAACATAATCACATGCATATCAGTATC
This sequence comes from Mellivora capensis, assembly GCA_004024625.1. NCBI lineage: Eukaryota > Metazoa > Chordata > Mammalia > Carnivora > Mustelidae > Mellivora > Mellivora capensis. Next base: position 36,080 of record PISX010008735.1, on the reverse strand, counting down.
AGAGTAATCTATACCATATTTTCATTTCCTTGTGAGCTCATGTAATCGTATCTAATTATCTTATTGTTTGCATAAAGTTCTGATTTAAATCAAAACCAGCAAAAACATCGTTTTGAATGGCCAAGTCTAACATACATTATCTCACTACAACAGTTAAAATTTTAGAAACAGGAGTGAACCAATTTTATAATACTATATGTAGATAATATATATATTAGGTATATATCATTATATATATCTATATAAATTATAACATATACATATCTGTACACATATAGTACATATATACTTTATCATTCTATATGTATTATATGTATACATTACATGTCTACTTTGCTTTAATAAAATAAGTTCTTAATCTATGTTGGCTAATCCATGCATTAAAAAACTATAGTCTGTTACTAAGTCATGAAATTAATGAAATAGCACCAGCACTTTTTTCATTGAAAAAGAATAGAGTGGAAATAGAAGAGTGCAATACACATGGAAAGGTAAATATTGCTTCTTGAAAACTTTGTTTCATAAAGAAACACACACATATATATACAGATATGAATGTTATATAAAATGTATTCCCTACTATGAGTGGTAGTTAAAAATCTGGGGAAGTCCTAGCTATCTCCTACAAAAATGCATAAGCTGATTAAAAATCCCAAATATCTATTTTGCTAAATAACAAGGAAGAAACGAAAGAGATTACAAGTGACACTGAATCTTTCCCTCAGATTAAGGCTTGAAGATCTTGAGGATGAGGATTCTTACCCTCACAATCATCGTTTTGTATAAAACGTATCTAAAGATCATCATGGGTATTCATTAAAACCCAAATTCAGACTTTAGTATCCAAGGTTTGTTTCACTAGTGAAAATGCAGTGCTACTTTCACCAGATTTGTTTTTACCCACAAACAGGGATCATTTCTAGTCCCAGGCAGATGCCTCTCAAGTGTGTTCCCTCAAGAAGAATCAGGTGATATTGTTAAAATAATGAGTAGTCCTACCTCTAGTACTGAGGAAAAGACAGCCACTGAGAAGAGCAGAGGGAGACAGAGCAAGGTCATGTGAAGATAAAAGTGATGAACAAGAGTAAAACACTTTTCAATGATTGAATCCATTCGCCCCAGACCTTTCCATGTCAGAGAAGTCCCCTGAGGCTCTAATTTACCTTATCAGCTGTGTTGGGATTCCTCCCAGGAAGAATTGCTCTGCCCAGAAGACATCCTCTTCCAGACTCGTTGAAGGAAGAATACCCTGAGGGACGTTGTCCCTCCAAAGGAGCCCAGCCTTTCACTTCAGTCCTCACACAGTTACATTTCCAATCACAATCACAATGGCTAAGAAATATCTTTGTCCTGTAAACCTGATGCTAATTCGCCTAAAAGAAAATTAACTAGGAGGAGATTCAACCATATCTTTCCTGTATTTGTTCTTTGACTCTTAAGTAGATTCACACTTAACTGGTAGTAGATAAACCACAGTGATTTAATGTACAGTGTAATGAACTTAGACAGTATTTTACTATAATTACGTAAGTTGATAGATATCACTACAACACCATTCCTATCGCAATATAAATGTGCATTGAAGGAACATTTTACACCTTAAATGCACAATGTCATAGGTCAAATAAACTCAGTATAAAAGCTTAATTAAGAGAAGCCCCAACTATGATCTTACCTGAATTTGGAGGTGTTCCTATACTACAACATTTTCTTTGTTTGAGTTTTGTGAATTACTTCCCTGTGGTTAGTTTATTTACTCCATGTTTTCCACTTTTACTGCTTTTCAGCTGAAAACTTCCAAAGAGCAATTATCTTTCATGTATGGGAAGTGAAATACGCTATGATTTTTGGAACTCAAAAATATTTATTGAGCAACTCCCAAGTACTTGCAGAGATGGAATATGTATTTGGGGGAGAACATTTCTTTTCTTTCGTGTTTTGTTTTTTTTTGTTTTTTGTTTGTTTTTTTTTTAAGTCTCTTTCCTTCGTTCTTCTTACAGATGCTTTTCTGGCACCTGAATGTCAGTTGTTATTATCAAGGGTTGTTCTGGAGGACTTTGAGAATCACTTAAAGACCAATATCTGCTAGAGGAGAATGAGGGAGGAATTATGGGGAAGCAATTCACATAGAGTTTGGTGGTCTTTCTTTTGAAATTAAAAAGAGAGAGAGAGAGAGAGATTCCAAACCTTAAGAAAAGAATAAAAAAATAAAATAGTAGACAACTATGAACTGCCAAGAAATAAAAAAAATATTATAACATTTTTCTATATTAATTTTAGCTGTCTCATCCTCTTCGTGTTTTTATTTGTTTGCTTATTTGTAATAAAACATAAATCCCTCTCTACAATGTTTGTTCTCACAAACATCACCTTCTCCATGAGTAAACTGTACCTTAAGATTGGTGTGCTTTCTTTCAGACAAGTTTTTTTCCCCCCTTTCATTGAATAGTTACACAATTTCCCTAGCCTCAGTGTCCTCCTCTATAAAGGTAAGTGTAGTAATGTAGGGGCGCCTGGGTGGCTCAGTCAGTTAAGCTTCCCACTCTTGATTTCAGCTCAGGTCATGATTCCAGGGTCAGGGGATTGAGCCCCAACTGGAGCTCTGTACTCAGTGGGGAGTCTCCTTCTCTCCCTCTCCTGCCCCCTGCTTCACACATGCCTGCATGCTCTCTCTCTCTCAAATAAATAAATCTTAAAAAAAAAAATAAGTGTAATAATGTATCTACCTCATAGGGTTATCATGAGGATTAACTAAATTAATACATATACATGCTTATAACCATGCTTGACACATACTATAAAGTCAAGAAATTTGGTTGTCTGGGAAGTTGGTATCTAGTTACCAATAACAGTACCCACAGACAATATATACTATTCTTTAATAGTGTTTTAAAATATGTTTTAACATAGATTAGGTTGAATGCCCCTGGAAGTGATGATAATTGACCTTATTTGGTCTATAAAAAGAACAACTTTACATAATTCAGTTATTATCTAATGGTTTCAGATGTATATATACTACTTGCCACCCTCCCCCCTTATCTACGGTTTCACTTGCTGCATTTTCAGGTTCCCGTGGTCAACCATAGTCAGCATATAGTCAGAAAGTCAGCAGTAGCCTAATGCTACGTCAGGATGCCGACCTCATTCACCTCACCTCGTCTCATCTTGTTGGCATCTTATCACTTCTTCATGACCAGAAGAAGGGTGAGTACAGCACAATAAGATATTTTGAGAAAGAGTGAGACCACATTCCCATAACTTTTATTACAGTATAGTGTTATCTATTTTACTATTAGTTATTGTTGTTTCTATCTCTTACTGTGTCTAGTGTGTCAATTAAACTTTACCATAGCTATCCATGTATAGAAAAAAAACATGGTGTATATAGGGTTCAGTACTGTCCTTGGTTTCAGGCATTCACTGGGGGACTTCGAACCTATCCCTTGCAGCTAAAGGGGGACTTTTGTATGTATATTACATCGCATATAACCTTTCAAATACAGAATTATTTTTAAATATTATTAATGATTAGATCCATGTTATTAATATCTACTGCTTGACAGAATTCTATTTTATCATCATATAGCAATTTATTTAAGCTTTTTCCACTGAGATTCCGCAACATTTCTTCCACATTTTCACCATTATAAATGGCATAGTGATGGACATGATTTGTATATGCTTCCTTACGTGTGAATTAGTTCATATAAAGTAACCAAATAGGATTCTTACGTTGAATGGTATGAATGTCTTTCAGTTTTCTAGGAGTGGTGGGATTACTTGCCAATATGGTTGAACTGATGTACCTCTTCTTTAGGAAACTCCACCCTACCCAAGGTCATAAATATATTTTTCTGTATTTTATGCTAAAAGTTTTAGGTGTTTATGTATTTTTTTAAAGATTTTATTTATTTATTTGTCAGACAGAGTGAGCACAGGCAGACAGAGTGGCAGGGAGAGGCAGAGGGAGAAGCAGACTCCCTGCTGAGCAAGGATCCCGATATGGGACTCGATCCCAGGACACTGGGATCATGACCAGAGCCGAAGGCAGCTGCTTAACCAACTGAGCCACCCAGGTGTCCCAGGTGTTTATGTATTTATTTTGACTTTCAAACAAGAAGACCATCATAAAACTTCTTGATTAAGCAAAGCTAATTTTATTATTCCTATATAATTAGGAAAAAAAGCCATTTTTGTCAGAGTCCTAAACCTGTCTTTGAAAGAGGTCACCAGGAGAGGATGTTTCCAGATGAGAGGTGTAACCTCTATGAAAAAAATTAAATGAAAATACTAGAAAACAAAAACACAGTACAGAACACCTGAGATGTTTTTCCAGGATCTGGAAAACAGTGGATTTGTCAAGAGATAGAATTTATTTATGTTGGCCAGGTTTTGGAAGGCAATGACATACATTTTGAGTGTTCTTCATTACTTTATGTAAACAAATTTCTGCCTGGTTTCATATTCCTTCTGCTTGAAGAGCCACCCTTAATATTCTAAGAGAGTAGGTGAGTTGGCAATGAACTCCCTCATTATTTGTTTGTCTGAAAAAGACATTATTTCCCCTTCATTTAAAAAAAAAGATATTTCATCGGATATTAAATTATGGGCTGAGATTTGGGGGGGGGCACTTTAAATGTGTCACTGCTTTGTTTTTTAGTTTGCATGGTTTCTGAAGAGAAGTCTTCTGTAATTCTTACATCTTCATCTGTAATGTCTTTTTTTTAAATTTTTGCTTATTTTTTTATTAATTTCTTTTCAGCGTAGCAGAATACATTGTTTATGAACCACACCCAGTGCTCCATGCAATGCGTGCCCTCCATAATACCCACTACCTGGCTCCCCCAACCTCCCACCTCCCACCCCTTCAAAGCCCTCAGATTGTTTTTCAGAGCCCATAGTCTCTCATGATTCATCTCCCCTTCCAATTTCCCTCAACTCCCTTCTCCTCTCCATCTCCCCATGTCCTCCATGTTATTTGTTATGCTCCACAAATAAGTGAAACCATATGATAATTGACTTTCTCTTCTTGACTTATTTCAGTCAGCATAATCTCTTCCAGTCCCGTCCATGTTGATACAAAAGTTGGGTATTCATCCATTCTGATGGAGGCATAATACCCCAATGTTTATATAAGCAGCAATGGCCACAGTCGCCAAAGTGTGGAAAGAACCAATATGCCCTTCAATGGACGAATGGATAAGGAAGATGTAGTCCATATACACTATGGAGTGTAATGTCTTTTTTTTTTTCTTTAAAGATTTTATTTATTTATTTGACAGACAGAGATCACAAGTAGGCAGAGAGGCAGGCATAGAGAGAGGGGGGAAGCAGGCTCCCTGCTGAGCAGAGAGCCCGATTTGGGGCTCGATCCCAGAACCCTGGGATCATGACCTGAGCCGAAGGCAGAGGCTTTAACCCACTGAGCCACCGAGGCGCCCCTGTAATGTCTTTTTTTTTTATCTGACTTCCTTCAAGAGTTGTCTTGAGCAGTTTGAATATGACAATATGATTCATTTATGTGCGTTGAATTTCTTTTCTTTCTTCTTTTTTTTTTTTATGGAATTTGATGATGGTTTTCCCTGTTAGTGTTCCTTGAGTATCTTGGATTTGGTTGCTGTCATTAATTTTGAAAAACAAACTGTTATTTCTTCAAATTTATTCCATCTTCTGTCCATCTTCTTTAGGGATTGCAATTATGTGAGTGGTAGAGTGTTTGATATTGTCCCACACTCTCAGATTCCCTGTACTTGTCTTCTCTTCCTCTACTCCTTTTTTCTCTTTGTTTTTAAGTTTGAATAATTTCTCTTTACCTATCTTTAAGTTCCCTAATTCTTTCTTTGGCTGTATTAAGTCTACTACTGGTAAGCCTCTCAAAAGTTTTCTATATTGTGTTATTTAATTCTGGGTATTTTTATTTTATTTTATATATTATTGTTTAATTTTATCTACCAAAATTATCAATTTCATCTAGCATGTTTCCCAGCTTTCTTATTAGGTCTTTTAATACTTTGATCATAATAATTTTAAATTAGTAGTTGCAACATCTGTCATATGTAGGTATGATTTTAATAATTTATCTCTGGGTTTTATGTTTTATCTTGCCTTTTGCATAGGACAGTAGAGATGAAGGTAAATATATTTATAGCTGAAAATAGGCACACCTTCTTTTCTCTTTTCCTTCTTTCTTTATCCCTCTTTTTTTTTTTTTTTTTGGAGAGAGAGTGTGCATGCCCACAGGGGTGGAGGCAGGGAGAGTGGGGGAGGAAGAGAGAAAACTGCAAGCAGTCTCCATGCCCAGGGTGGAGCCCAGTCTCATGACTCTGAGATCATGACCTGAGCCAAAATCAAGAGTTGGATGCTTAATGAGGGAGCCACCCAGGGCCCTGACCTTTCTTGATGCTTTCTTTGTGTGTAGGATTTGAGTTAATCTAATCAGGAGTTGGGTTGAGTTTGAAGTCTGTGGTTTCTATGGTTACTTTCAGTTTACCACTGGCTTCAAAATCCTTTAGGGCTACTTTGTGTTTAGAGTGGAAGCTGATTTGCCAGAGGGATTTTTCTCAATTACTGCTCCATCCTTAGATTGAGGTCTTCTTCTCTTTAGAGAAGTTATGTCTTTTGCAGCGAACTTGTGACTCATCGCTTGTTAGTCTTGCAGTTGGGAGTAGGAGATGTCTCATGCATCAGATTAAGCTTCAGACAATTATTTTATCCTAAATTTCAGGGATGTGGTCTTTTCAGTACTCTGCCCCTCTCCTGGTCCTCTGACACCAATATATATCCCTGCCCTTCTACAGGGTAGAGGACACTTTCTCTCCCCGTTCTTTTCTCCTGGCTACAATAGGTCTTCACCAATGCCCTAATTATGACCATGTTTGTTGCCTTTCCTCTCCCTTCATGAAGGAAGGCTTTGTTTCATAGGGGATTTAGAGAACAAGGATCTCAGTAGAAGAATTTCATGCCTTTCTGCAGTGGTTGTTTTTCCCCTCTTCTGAGGTATGCAGCATTAAAAAGACTTTCTTGGGACTTGTCTAATCATTTTAAGCAAGTTGGGTTCATGGAGAAAAGCCTGCAAGTGTGTGTGTGGACCTCTGTGTTTGCCATCCCTAGAAGTATCTCTTTCCCTTGCTGCCAACTCTCAGATTCTATTAAGATACCAGTCACCATTACTAAACCATTTAATTTCTGAACCCCACTCATTTGTGCCAGAACTTATGGGTCACCTTTCCTTCAGGGGCCCATCTTTTCTATCTTTTTTTAAAAGATTATTTATCAGAGAGAGAGAGCACAAGGGTAGAGTGGCAGGGAGAGATAGAGGGAGAAACAGGCTCCCCATTGAGCAAGGAGCCTGATGTGGGACTCCATCCCAGGACCCTGGGAACATGACCTGAACTGAAGGCAGCCGCTGAACTGACTGAGCCACTCGGGCATCCCCAACTTTTCTATTTTTATCCGAGTCCTTGCCTTACTAGCTCATTCTCTGATGAGTTTAAGAAAAAGCATGAAGTTGTTGTTTGCTTAGTTTTTTTTGTTGTTTTTGTAAGTTTGGTAATAACATTCTTTCCAGCTCCCCACATCCCTGAATAAGAACTGCATAAAGCTAATTTTAAATCACAAACTCGTCAGGTTTATGTTTCCAAAGAAGACGTTTGGTTACTGAAGACTTACTTAAGTCCTAAAGACTTGTGTCTATTTCAGACAGGTTGGCAGATCCTCACCTACCACAACTAACAAGACTCGGATTCTTTGAATTTTCTCCTAATTCTTCTGAAAAAACTTCTGAAAGTTTTATATGGCTTTTAGACTGTCAAGAATAAGTAATTTACCTCCTATGACAGTCCATGCCTTACTTAATGCACATTTATTGATTAAGTTGTAATTTATTTTAGGAAATATTTATGTCCTTTTTGAGCTAAACTGGTATGTAACTAGATAGGGCCCGTGCCTGGCTCAGTCAGTGGAGCATGCGACTGATCATGAGATTGAGCCCCACATTGGGTATAGAGATTACTTAAATAAATAAGACTTAAAAAAATTAAAAGAATTAAATGGTATGTAAATAGAAGGAATTGATCTCTGAGTTCAAGTCCTACTTACTGTATGGCCAAATGTCATCCACAAGTTGAATAACAATAGGATCAAATGGATTCATCCTGTTGTTAAGGCCCTAGTAAAGGAAAACTAAGATGCCTTTGTAAATCCTGAAACATAAATGTCCAGGTCTATTGTTGACCTTGCCAGGAGAAGGCAGGGAGGTATGGATTATCTTGATCTAAAGGGACAATAAAGAAAGCAGAATACCAGTCTATGACTATAAATTATATAGCCTCGTATGACACCAAATACAAAACTGTATTTGTTTTTGGTACCACAGAGAATTTGGAAATAACTCTTTTATTTATGGCCCTATGATCTTGACAAAAATCTATATCCTTGCCTGTTTCTTAACTTGGATTGTAAAGGTATTACAATAACTGGTACAGATAGAATGTATCTTTATTAGGTTTTCATTTATTGATTTAGTCTCTCTTGGTTCTAGCTTTAGAGAGTGTTGTGAAAGAATGTTGTGGGACAGGAGGTTTGAATGGGTCTCTCTGAATGAACCTTCAGGGGTCCAGCCTCCGCAGTTCTGCCCATATCAGTGGACATCATTGTGCAAAGGATTCCAGTTCTTTGCAAAGAGCTCTAATTTGGATTGGATTTAGACACAGGAATACCAGCAAGCCACTGTCCAAATTATATCTGACCTTATTATGAACAGGAGAATCCTGAAGGATTTCAAGAAAGAGGCTACCAGGAGAATATTGAATCTGGCAATTTGTACAGTATACCCCTGTCTATGAAGTTAGCAGCAGTGCTGTCACAAAGGAGGAAAGAATATTATCAGTTAAATGTATGACAGTGAGTGTCCAAGGGGTATTAGAGATACCTACCACCTGAGCTGACTGTTGGCTTTGAAGCTAAGGTTGTATAAGAACACAACACTTAATACTTAGTATTGTAACATCTGTGTAAAAAACAAAATAAAACAAATAAAAACTATCCTCTAATATTTAGATAAATTTCTTCTCGTGGGCTTAAAAATAAAACAGAAAACTGGGCATTTGATTCCTCCTTAGGTCATCTTTAGTGATTGCCTACTTTTTTTTTTCCTTTTACTTTCTGAGTTAACACTGAACAATGACATTCTCCCCCATCCCCCAATGTCAGTTTTATTTATGGTATATGCTTTGGTATCCTAAGAAGAGATTTCCTTTTACAATCCTTAATGACTGGGATGAGAACATTGAGTAGTTTTATTTGTAAGGACATCAGTATATTCTAGGTCTTATTCTATTTTTGTTCCACAGCCTCATAAAAATATTTGGTGAGCAAAAGATTTGACAAAAGGACTATTTTCCATTTAACTTTTGCTTGCATATTAAAACCTCTATTTTTTGTTAAAGCATAAAAAAAAAAAAGAGGAGAGAGCTGTGTTCACATTTCCTTCAGGATCTACTCCTGAGTATTATCTAAAGTTGTTAAAGAGCTTATCCTTAATATCTCCAATAGTCTTATCCTTTCCTTGCTTTCAGGATTTGACTGGAATCAATTTTCATCAGAAAGATTTTGGAGATAGTCATCAAAAACCTTGTTCAACATCTGAAGCTTTTATAAATCCCTCTGATTTGGGGTTAATGCAATTTAGGGCCCCTTCAGTGACCCTCAAAGTTTTTCCATCTCTGCCCTTCCCATACCATTTATGCATATGAGATTATTTCTATCACAAACTAATTGATATAGCTCTGGGAGCCCTGTTATAATTGAGTGAGTGAAAAGTATTAATTTGTAGAGCAAATTTAAAAAAAATACAATTAAGCTTATAGGAGACAGAAAAAGAGGAATAAGGGAACTTAAAATACATGGAATATGTAGAAAACAAATAACAAGACAAGAGACTTAAATACATCAGTGCTTATAGTAATATAAATAGAGCACTCTAAAAAGAAGTGAGTATGGCCAGTCTTGATAAAAGGGCAAGACCCAGTTCTATGATGTTTATAAGAGATCTACACTTTGAATATAGAGAGCCAGAAAATTGAAAGTAAATGGAAAAAGATATTGCACGCAAACATAAGGCATATGGAAGCTGGTGTACAAGTAGATTTCAGTACAAGGCATATTGTTCAAGATAAAGAATAATATTTCATAATGAAAAAAGTCCGTTCATAACGAAAACATAATTTCTAGAATTATATTTGTTTTGTCCTTCAGTTCAGACCATTTTTATTTCAATTCCTTCTATCATTTCCATAATCCTTTTTTTTTTATTTCTTTTCAGTGTAACAGAATTCATAGTTTTTGCACCACACCCAGTGCTCCGTGCAATGCGTGCCCTCCATAATACCCACCACCTGGCTCCCCCAACCTCCCACCCCCTGCCCCTCCATAATCCTTTAATCAATATACACACTGAAGCAGAGTCTCTTTCAGAGTTCCATTCTTTATACACTTGGGACCCTGATTCTTTATTCTAAGTTTCCATTTTATTTTATTATTTTTTTATTTGCTTCCTGTATGCTAATTTCTCACTTCTGATGATCACGATTCTTTATTTCTAAGGGACATTTTTGTCACTCTGCCTTGCATAAACATGTTTGTGCTTGTACTGGCTGAATTAGGACTCTCATTTCAACTTTAGCATCTGACATCTCCAGGATCCATAGGGATCTTCATTTTCCTCTTGCCCTGGGGTCACTGATGGTCAAGCCCATAGCTGACCCAGTTTGATAACCACTTTGTCCCAGTGGCCTCTGTAGTTTCCCTCCCAGCGTGTTACTATGAATAAGATCAACTAAATGGAAAAAAAAAGTCTATATATGTATATAGACATATATGCATATGCACACATATATAAATAAAACACACACACATATTAGGACTAAATATGTATGTATGTATGTATGTATGTGTGTGTGTGTATGTATGTATATAGATAGATAGATAGATAGATAGATGTATTTAATCACATTTGCAAAGTCCCTTTTGCCATGGAAGATAACATGCTCAGAGGTTCTTAGGGATTAGTATGTGGATGTCTTTTTTTTTTTTTTTTTAAGATTTTATTTATTTATTTGTCAGAGAGAGACAGCGAGAGAGTGAGCACAGGCAGACAGAGTGGCAGGCAGAGGCAGAGGGAGAAGCAGGCTCCCTGCCGAGCAAGGAGCCCGATGTGGGACTCGATCCCAGGACGCTGGGATCATGACCTGAGCCGAAGGCAGCCGCTCAACCAACTGAGCCACCCAGGCGTCCCAGTATGTGGATGTCTTTTGGGGGTGGGGCATATTTTTCTGCTTACTGTATCTTTCTTCACAGGTTGTATCACAATTTAGGATTATAAGTTGTTGTGATTATTAAACATTTGCCTCCTCCTCTAAGTTCTAAATGACAGAGGCCACAGCTTTTACAACTATATCCCCAGCATTTATCAGCACAGGGTCTGGCTCTTAATAGGTGTTCAGTAGGCTGAATGAATAAATGAATTCTGCCTTAAAAGTAAGATTCATTTATCCTGAGAGCAATGGGTACTTCCATTCATATATTTTTAGAAATCCCTCCAGAGTGTCATTTAATCCCATCAGGATATTTATAATTGACTTTACTTGTTTTAGTCCTGTGTTTACCTACACCTACCTAGACCTAATCAGTCTAAATCCAACTGATTACATGGGGGCAGTACTGATTATCTCTTTTGAGGCTTTGTGCTTCTTGCTTTATGCCATGAGCAACATAACTAATTGCCTAATTATAACTATTCATGCAATATTCAGTATTATAAAGTGGCATCCACTGACACTAGCTCCAAAGCTAATCCAAATGTTCTGTGGTCTGTAAATTACGTAGTTCAGTTGTAGGCACTGAAGAAATTGCTAGCTTGCCAACTACTAACACAAAGTACATTTTTTTTTAATGCCAAATACCTGATTCAGAATCATAGCATTAAATAGAGTGTTTGTTAATTTGGTTTAAAACATGCCAGCCTGAACATTTCTGGAATATAACCCGTATTTCCACCCTTGGTAAAAGTCTCTACTGTGCATACCATCAACCAAAGAAGAAACATGAAAGTCATCTCTGTTTTTCCTTCTCTTCTCGCCCACGTATCTGATCAATTACCCAGTCCTCTCGAACCTCTCACACAACGTTTCATCCTCTCTATCCTTCTGTTTGCTTTATACTCTGATTATCTCTTAGCAGAGTATTGCAATCATTTATGCGCTGGCTTCCTGAATCCTGGAGATGCATCACTCTATGCCCTTTCTTTACACAATGTGGCTTGATTTTTGTCCCCTGTTAAGAAAATGTCATTTAAATAAGAGGAGATTTACTATTTGCAATAGTAAAGACACTTTTAAAACACAGGAAAACCTTTCAGGTCAGATAGAAGTGGATGCCAGTTTGCAGTGGCCTCAGCTGATTCCTGAGCCCTTGAAGAGCATCTCTGTCTTTTTAGTTTATAGTAGGAAAGACCAAACTTTGATGTATAAGTGAGAGAATGTGTGTGCCTATCCATACAAACTAAGTATTTGAAACAGGATCTTAAAACTACCACGTTTCCTTGACTCTGTTTTTCCCCTTTTTCTCTATAGCACTTCCCAAGTGGGATTTATAAAGTCCAAATTTGATTTGATACAGCCCTTTAATAAAACTCTCCAATGTATTTGGTAAATAATTGAAATTAACACACTCTCTCTCTCTCTCTCTTCTGGCATTTCGTATCCTCATGATTTGGTTCCTGTTTACCTTTCAAAATCAATCTCCCATTGTTCTTTCCCCCATACATGACATTCTGAGAAAATGTTAACTATTTAAAGCTCCCCAGTCTTGTCTTTTTGCCCCTTCTTATCTCATCACATAAAATTTCCTGAGCTTAGGATTCCATTTCTTTTCTTGGTTTATAATGAATGTGTATTTCTCCTTGATATTCTAGCTCAGTTTTTACTCCTCCTCCAAAAGTCTTCCCAAACAGATACTTTGTACACGTGTCCAAACAATACTGATCATGCTCTCCTTTCTACCAGACTGTATCATATAACATGGATTACAATGTATTACATTTATTTGTTGGTTTTCCTAATAGACTCTGAAGAACTTTGTTATTAATGCCATGCATATATAGTTTTGTATCATTGCATCAAGCCCAGTTTTTAGCCCACAAACAGTGCCCAGAAAAGATCTCTTGAGCAGGGACGCCTGGGTGGTTCAGTTGGTTAAGCATCTGCCTTCACCTCAGGTCATGATCCCAGAGTCCTGGGATCAAGTCCCACAGTGGGTTCTCTGCTCGTCCGGGAGCCTGCTTCTTCATTTCCCTCTGCCTGCCACTTCCCTGCTTGTGCTCTTTCCCTCTCTCTCTGTCAAATAAATAAATAAATCTTTAAAAAAAAAAGATATCTTGAACAAATTAATTCTTGTCTTAAGATTAGGCTGAGTGCCTTCCCATTTTGAAAAACACCTTCAGGCAGAGCGCTGAGGTATTAGAAGTTGTGTGACATGATATTATGAGGACCAGGATGTTTCCTAATGGGTTTTAAAATTAAAAACATAGGGATAATTACTTCAGTCAATAGACTTTATTTCAATACTAATCTAAAAGATTTCTTTAAAGCCTTATATTTTACCAGTTGAGGTAAATGAGCCTGTAGGAATGTTTCATTGAGATGTAGATACTTTTCTCACCAAAGAGGGAACAAAGTTTGAATAAGTGAACAGGACCACGGATGAATACGAAAATTCGATTGTCAGGTGAATGCTTGATGCTAACAACAGGCTGTCCTCAACAGAGTATGAACATCTCCACACTGAAGCCCTTGTCTACGGTCAAATATTGCACAAAAGCCTTCGTGTGTTCGTTTTCTCTAGAGGGATCACTTACTTTCTTGTTTTGGTGTCAGTGGAATCTTTAGAGCCTTTTCACCCTCTGTGTGTAAATTACGTATTTCTGTGGAATCGGTGTTCGGACCCTAGTTGGCACAGATGACAGCACGAGTGTTCTTGTTTTTATTCACATAAAACTTCTGGTGCAAAAAGTCTTGCTTGTTCAAAACCAAGCAAAATGATTGCCAATCAGGTTTAAAAATCTTTTTGCAGGAACATCTCAAATTTTGAAAAGGATTAGAGAAACAGCAGTTTTTTGGCTATTGAAATTTGTTTTTTTCTTGGTATTCAGGCCTAACTACAAGAAAAAATTGTATATGTATATTGCCTTAATCACACATTGCAAATGTGTTACGAGAGAAATGAGCCTAAACTTAGAAACAAAAGTCTCAATTTGGACCCCAAACCTTCTTGCAACTGGTCGTGTGATACTATATTGTCCATCTACTGATTCTTAGTTCTCTTGTCTGTAAAGTGGTTGATAATAATGGAATTATTATAAAATTAACTATATGTTAAAATGCTTTTTAAAAGCTGATGTTCTTCAATAATATTAGTTACTGTTGGATCGTTGAAATATTCATAAAATGTCAAAAAATTCAAACTGTTAGAAATCAAGGCTGACATACAATATGCACTGTAGTTTGCTGGAGTCCATTTGAAGCACTGAGTACACAGGCCACTCCGATTATTAAATACGATTAGATACCTTTTTACAGAGGGTTCTCCTTCCTGTTTTACTTGCAACTGTGCATTTAGAGGTAATTGAATGTTGCTCCCCCTTCATATAAAGATGTCAAAGTTCTCATAAGTTAAATAACTGTAAATTAACTGAGTTCCATTCAAAGATTCTAAAAAACTGTGCTGGTAATGGTGAGACCTCCCCTGGATTCATGGTAAACCACAAGAGTAAATGTGGTATGTTAGACCTCTCTAATCTGCAAAGAGCTAGACAAAAAATTAGATGTGTTTGTGTATATAGCATATATAATTATATGCAAATATAGGCAAGCATGCCTATATTTGGTGAATGTGTACAATGATCATGTTCATATTAACTTGTATAATATTAGCTATAAAATATGTTATTTTAGATTGATTTTCAACTGGCAGTGATTCTGTTTTCAGCCATTTATATTCAAAGAAGTATCTCTAAGTAGCTGTTCCACTTGGTTAACCCTGTCAATACAAAACATACCACGAGTTAAGATTTCATGAAGCTTTCTCTACAGTGCTTTCGGGGCATGTGACTGAAATGCTAAATGAATGTCATACTGAGGAAGATTGACCTCCATGACTTCAGGAAAGAAGGATTTCAAGCCTCTAGTTTGAAATGCCAGGTATAGACATAGCTTGAGCCTCTGGAGAATGTAAAGACTTAACTTTATAACTGTCTGTCCAGTTGGTCAAGTAATATAGCTCAACAACTTAAAATTTTTTTTAATATTTCATGAGATATCCATAAATGGTTTTATGTATGCTGGAATAATCTAGACTTTTTCTTTGGTGTGATTTGTAAACTTTTCTTGGTCTTGAATAGTTAGTTGTGTTTTTTATCACATTGTAGATTTAGTGAAAACTTTTTTCCTATTCTGGTCTGTAAAGGTTGACCAAAAACTAATTTTCAGGTCTAGACCATGAGCCTAAAAAAGACCAATACATGACAGAGTAGTCAGTGGAAATAGGGACTGAAGAAAACTTATTCTCACTGAAATCACCTCTATATAAAGAAACTAAAGAAATTGTCTTAAATAGGGTTTAATGGTGGAAAGTAGTTATTTGCCATGTGCTAGGCACTAGAATACATGGTCATATGTATTTTTTTATATAGTTATCACCACAGCTCCGTGACGTAGTATAATTATCTTCATTTCATAGATGAGAAAAAAAGGAAAGTATAAATTGTTTATCTAAACTGTCATAGATATTAAGTGGCAGTACCACTTTTTGCTATTGTCCTTTTCTTTCCCGATATTTTTATCTTTGGCTTAGATAATGTGACCCATTATCATAAATAACATCTTGCAGATACAACTCTTTTAACTTTTTTTCATGCTGCCACAACTAAATAAACCCAATGACTGAATTTATTCACTCAATTTGAAAAACTGAACTTCTGAAAAAAATGGAAGATTTAAATCACTGCCAGCAATATTTCCTTGAATCCATGATGTTATCAATTCTGAGATACTCCCTTGTTTTGTGTACTACTAAGAAAGAAATTAAAAAAAAAAAAAAAGGTCAGGGGTGCCTGGGTGGCTCAGTGTGTTAACGCCTCTGCCTTCGGCTCAGGTCATGATCTCAGGGTCCTGGGATCGAGCCCTGCATCGAGCTTTCTGCTCAGCAGGGAGCCTGCTTCTTCCTCTCTCTCTGCCTACTTGTGATCTCTGTCCGTCAAATAAATAAAATCTTTAAAAAAATTTTTAAAAGGTCAATTAAACACTAACACATTGTCTTATTGCTGTATAATAAAGTATCACACATGGAGGGACTTAAAAATTACTATTACTATTATTGCTGTTGTTGTTGTTAAAGTTACTATTCCACAGATCCGTGGGTCAGAAGTCTAAGCACAGGTTGAGGAAGTCCTCTGCTCAGGGTCTCATCAGATTTAATTCAAGGCAACCAGGTGCTGCTTCTGCTATCTGCCACCACTGCTTTCACAACCTGGATATTGTTTCTGCTGCGTTTTTCTCCAAAACAGAGGTGCTCCTCTGTCCCTTTTGTTCTTTGTGTCACTAGTTCCTGATTCAGGGAACAAAACATATGCCTGTGGTTGCTGGCCCCAGCTTGTATGTCTATGCCTTTGCTGCAAGGGAGGCTGGAAAAGCTAACAGATGGACTGAGCTCTTTGTTATACACAGCAAAGCCCCTACTGTTTGTTTAAGCAAAAAGGAATTTATTACATGATACTCAGTAACTCTTAGAATCTTTAGGAGCACCAGAAGTAGGATGTGTAAGTGTTGCATGGCCAGGAAATCAATGGGTTATTGCATTGTGAGATATTTCTAGTAAAATACAATGCCTGCTCAGTACTACTCTCCGTGAAGACTGGAAACCAGATGCTCTACCTCAGCTTCTCCCAAAGTCTACATATATGGCTCTGCTACAAGCTTATGAAATATCTGATCACCATACACCTAGCCTTAAGTTCACAGGTACATGAAGCTGTAAGACTTGTACAGCCTAAGCTGTGTGTGTGATCAATAGTTGCAAGGAAGTTTGGGGGGATATTTTAGTTCCCAGGCTTCTGAAATTGAAGACAGCAAACCCATTAGAATAGATGTAGAGTGAACCTATCTGCCATATCCACAGTAGGCATGTTTGGCATTTTTAGGTTCATAATGAAAGATGAGCTCCGTTTCCCATCAAGACGTATGAGGTACAGTATTTCCTGAGCAGTCTCCTGAACATAGGAACTGGGTCCAAATGCTAGCCAGACCCAAAATGATCAATATTCAGTGGTGAGGTGAGTGAGGTACTCATTCAGGATGTAAGATTTTAGAGAGTACCAAACAACTCACTGATCAAGATCAAAAATATTTTAATGTCAGTTAAAAAAAAAAGCAAACAAAATTAATGCCAAAAAATCCATAATGAATGAATGAATGTCCACAATTTTAAATGAAGGATCATGGCATGTGAGCCCTACTGGAGGCTAAGGCAAAAGGAAAAGTCGGTAATACTGATCCTGCCTTGAATCTCCTGCCTGAGGCAAGTACCTTGCTCACCTCACATCTCAGCGCCGAACTGGGAAGGTCCTACACGAATTCATTATATTTTTTAAAATGGCTGCCAGCAGTCCTATGCTTACATATCACCACATTAGCCACCACAGTGAAATGATTTCTCTTTTCTGGCATATAGATGTGAGTCCAGAGAAGTACCGATCGATGCTGGTTGAGTCTGTGAGCCAAGCACTTTGACTAGAGGGATGGTGATACTCTAAGTAACCGCCAAGACTAGTAGTCTCATCTAGGACCTGTGGAGGGGGCAGGGGAAGAAGTTCCCCAAAGGAACTAGAAGAGAGATGCAAAAGCAGAGTGGGCAGAAAAAAACAAAACTGTACCGTGACCGCTGAGTGTGTCCAGTTGGGCATAAGAACTTCCGGGCATAAGAACTTTTACCCTTTTACTTATGTGCTTGCCTTCTACTCTCCACTCTGGGTACCAGGTACCAGTCTTCAGTATGCAAACCTGATCATGTTTCAGCTCAATGCCCCTCAATGGCTTAGAACAGAACACGGAATCCATGCATGCTCCACTACACTCTGCATGACCTTGGCCCCAGCCTGACTTCGGTTTCAGTTCACCCTACATGCCACCTTCCTTTCTCACTAGGCTCCCGCCCTCCTGCCTTCACAGGGTTCTCGTTCCCTGCCTTCTTGCACATTTCAGGAAAGTCGCATGTGCTTCTCACCTGGATAACTGCACGTTCTTCACATCTAAGTTTATTTCTTTATTTTTTTAAAGATTTTATTTATTTATTTGACAGACAGAAATCACAAGTAGGCAAAGAGGCAGGCACAGAGAGAGGGGGAAGCAGGCTCCCTGCCGAGTAGAGAGCCTGATACGGGGCTCGATCCCAGAACCCTGGGATCATGACCTGAGCCGAAGGCAGAGGCTTTAACCCACTGAGCCACCAAGGTGCCCCCACATCTAAGTTTAAATGTCAAATCTTCAGCTAAGTCTTTGCTGACATGCTGATTTAAACTGCTGATACATTTTGCTCTTGCTCGCAGGATACTTCCTAATTGCCTGGATACCGTGGGGAACTATTTCAGGTACACTCCTTTCACCCCACCTGCTAGATGTGAAGAGCAGTGAAAGCTAGAGGATAGCTGTTTTCCTTAATTCTCTTTCTTGAGTCCCCAGCCCTGTACAGTCTGACACAGAGCAGGTGATTCGTGGTGCTTTTGTTGAATTAAAATAGAGAGCCCTGACTACATGTAAAACTGACTTCTTTCCCGATTCCTTCCAAGGTTCATTTTCCATCCTTCCTGTAGGTCACCAACATCCTCCCAATAAATTCTCTTTTTGTTTAAGTTAGTTAGCATTGTCCTCTACTGCTTGTTACCATTGAAGTGAGCTCTGTACAATCCGTAGCAGGAAATGGAGCTGGAGGACAGTCAACAGGGAGGCAGCTTTCCTTCTTGGCATTCATTTTGGTCCCTCAGTGTCTGGTCCACAAGCTTTGCCAATCCTTTCCTGGAGGATCACTGCCTACTGCTTTCCAAAAGATGCCAAACTAATCCCAATGGGGAAAAGAAGAGTTTCCTGTCTTCAGCGCTCTGCTACCTTCTATTCAACCCAAATGATCCCAGCCCTCTTGGCATCAACACATTCTGCTCCTGTCTGGGAAGACCTTTCCTCACTGCAGAGCTCACTCCCTTTTCTCTTTCCACTGATTCACTGTCACTTATCCCTTGAGTCTCAGATAAGACATAAACTCCTCCAGAAAGACATCCTTCCCTTCATTAGAGATTGCTTTGGATGTCCTTTTGTGTGTTCCTATCATCCCTTGTACTTGCCCCAATTATAATGCTTCCAAAGCATGTAATAGCCTATATGTTTGTCTTTTTCCACCGTCTGCTGTGGACACTGCATTGTATACCTTATATTTCCAATGCCTCAGAGCCTAATACATCATAAGCATCCAGTAAATATCTATACAATACACAAATGTAAACAAAAAAAAGAAAACTTCCAAAAGTCTTTCACTATCTGGACTCTCATATTCTGCAACATACACATAGCCTGGACAGTTTGACTTGTCCATATTGGCCAGGCCCATGATTTTCTTCTCCTTGACCCTGCTTCTGCACGGTCAGCCGCTGATGGAGAGATATTTTCTCATATACTGTACCAGCAGAATAGCTTGGTATTCTCGGAGATTCTGACTCCTGCCTGGTCCATGCACCCTATCCGCTACTGTGATGTCGTAAAGACTATGCAAGGGGATGGTCGTGGGGATGTGATGAAAAGATTGTGGTGACAAAGTTTCAGAGGCTTCAGAAAGAAAAAGCATGAAATGTAGAAAGGCTAGTGAAAGGTGCATCTGCAGAGCACAGTGATGTTGTGTGCACCAACCCAATAAAAAAAATAATAAATGCACGTATTTCAACCTTTCACCCAGAACATCTCTATGTTCTTGCAAAATCTTCATTAGGAGATTTCTCTGCATTATGAAACCGCTTCCCAGTGTCTCCACTTCAGTTCGGGATCTCGCCGAAAGTAATGGAAGATTTGTTAAGATACCATTTGGCAGCGTGCCCCTTATCTGGTTATTTCCTAGTCTTGCACTTATAATAACTTTTTCATAAAATGTATTTATCAAACTTCAGTATGAATTCAAGATCATTTCATTTATTTTTTATTGAAAAAATGTAATTAAAGGACCTATTGGAAATGCCATTTGTATTAATGAAACTATTAAATATTAATTTTTAGAAAAATGTCTTTGCTGATATATAGATGCCAAAGTGGACTTCACTCTAACACATCTAATAATTCAGAAAATCTGGCTCTTTTTTTTTTTCAAGAAATGGAAAGTAAGAATATTAGATGAGAGGACTAATTCTTTTTAGAGGGTTTTTTGTTTGTTTGTTTTTGTAATAGAGAGGACCAATTCTTGCTGGCATCAAAATATCATGATAGACACTATGGTATATATATATATTTTTTTTTGGGGGGCGGGGGAGAGAGAGAGAGAGAGAGATCGAGAGAGAGAACAGGGGTGGGGAGGGCAGAGGGGGAAGAGAGAGAGAAAGTATCTTAAGCAGGCTCCAAGCCAGGCATGAAGCCTGGCACAAGGCTCTATCTCATGACCTTGAGATCATGACCTGAGCCAAAATCAAGAGTCTGATGCTAATTGACTGAGCCACCCAGGCACCCTGACAGCATATTTTGTAATATTTTTAACAGCATAATTTTTTATTTTTTTAATTTTTAATTCACAAGAATTATTTGAAATCTATTTTATTTTAATTTTAGTAATTTAAAACATTATATTATTACTTTTGAAAATTTTATTCTCCTAACGAAGGAGTGTTCTAAGTGCAACAAAATGACTGTGGGATCCATGGTCCACATCTCAGACCAAGAAGAGCATTTCTAACTTCTGTCTTGGTCAAAAGAGACTACAGTAAAATACTCCATGTTCCTTCTGCTTGTAAACCCTGTATTTTATCTCTGGGACCATTTATACATTTTGCAGTATTGAAACCTTCTCACGTAGTAAAATGTGTCAGAACCATGCTAATGTTGTCAAAATACCTTGAAAAAAATATATATTCTCAGTAAAATACACAATGGGAATTGTATGTTTTCAAAGCCATTTCCATTCCGACTATCTCATGCTGGTAAACAGAGTAAGGATATAAAGTATCCTATCTTGTACCATTAATCTTACAAATAGACTCTGAGTGAATAGCATGCTATTAGCCTTATTTGCTTAGAGATGCCAGAGCTGGTCAGCTACTTAAATTGCTTCCAGCTAGTTATCTATTCTAGGGCATTTCTCTTTGCTCTCCCAGAACATTTCTCTTTGCTCTCCCAGAGCATTTCAGAATATATAGCTTTTCTACCAAAAGTGTAATAAGTAAGGTAAAAACAATGGGAATGGCCAGAATATCCCTTTCAAGTATAATAAGTTCTAAAGAGTTGATATAGGTTTCCAGATCACTGCCATTTTTCTCCCTTTACCCTGCTCTTGAACAACGAGGGTCAACCTGGAATACAGGGAGATCCAATACGTCAGAAAAGGCTGAATGTTTCCAGTGTTTTCCACATCTCCAGCCTGATTCTTAGCTCACTGTTTTTCAAGTTGGTCAACCACTATACAACAGCATCATGGCTGCAACCACCACTAAGTTTGGAGTGCAACAGCAATACTATAGAATCTCTAGTCTTGCCTCACAGTGAGTTCTGTGAGATGCTACATCAGGGACTACATCCCTGATAAAGTGATCCTGCCATTATGACAGCAGAGACTTCCTTGAGATGTTTTCTGGAAGGAATAACACTTACATCCAAATTTATCACAGCACAGCATTTGGCAGAATGATATTTGATGTGCTTGCCTTGGAAGCTAGTGATGCTCTCTTGCCCACCTAAAATGGAACTTGGCAATTTTTACTTTATCTTATAAAGTTTTTATTTCAATTCCTGGTAGCTAACACCCAGTGCAATATTAGTTTCGGGTGTCCAATGTAGTGATTCAACACTTCCATGCATCACCTGGTGCTCATCTCGAGAACCCTCCTTCATTCCCATCACCTGTCTCACCCCCTCCCCCTCCCCCACCCACCTCCCCTCCCCCACCCATCTCCCCTCTGGTAACTAATAGTTTGCTCTTTATAGTTAAGAGTCTGTTTATAAGCAGGATAGTGACGGATTCTGTGAAGAAATCAGTGTGTGTGTGTGTGTGTGTGTGTGTGTGTGTGTGTGACAGATTAAACAAAAACATTGGAGATGGTTTTGAGACAATAGATATTATAATTAAATCTTGGGACTATCCAGTATCTTGGGCTCTATTTTTAGCATGTTACGTACAGACAGCTCCATGGGGTAGATGGCATGGTTATACTAATTTCACAGGGGAAGGAGCAAACACAGTGCCCGGAGCCATCTGATTACTTGCAGAGCCGGGGCGGAATTGCCGCTGTCTGATTTCAGTGCTGCTGCTTCTGAAGATCTGTGTTAGAATACCAAGCTGTACATTGTGCTTATTTCTGAGGGGCTATGTTTTACAGTGGAAAATTGTAGCCTGGCAGTTCCATTCAAAGAGTTTGAATGCAAACCACAGCAACAGTGTTTATAGAAGAATCCCCAGATCAGAACACCACTACTGGAACAGCAGGCCACTTTCTGTCTTTTCCTCTGCTGCTTCCTTTGCTCATGATTCTGTGTCCAAGCAGAGACCAGCACTCAGCCAGTGTTGATGTCTGCACCTGGTAGGTGCCAGACAGTGAGAAGGATCCTCCACCGACAGAGTCAAATACCTTAGCGATCACCCACCATCAAGACTAGTATATAGTGTTTAGTGAGATACTTTTCAAAAGGAAAACAGCATATCATTCAAAAAGGGGACATGGATGCTAGGTAGTTAAAAACCAACAAGTGGGGGTGCCTGGGTGGCTCAGTGGGTTAAGCCTCTGCCTTTGGCTCAGGTCATGGTCTCAGGGTCCTGGGATCGAGCCCCGCATAGGGCTCTCTGCTCAGCGGGGAGTTGCTTCCCCCTCTCTCTCTGCCTGCCTCTCTGCATACTTGTGATTTCTCTCTGTCAAATAAATAAATAAAATCTTTAAAAAAAAAAAAAACCAACAAGTGTTCACTACACTGTTCATCTTTCTGCTGCCTATAGGCTTTCCCATAAGCTGTTTTTTTTAAAGAGGGATAAAAATGTTTTAATTGTTGAAATATATTGGTAAATTGAGTAATCTACATCGCAGTACCAAATGGCTACACGTGGCCAGCCTCAGATTCAGAGTTTTCCAAACACCCCACTAACTAACCATCGGTCACAAGTCATTGAAAATAGTATAGGATTAACACGAAGGCAGGCCGGGATCCCACAAAGGAGGGTGGATCAATGATTGTGAAGGATTGGTGGTGACATCAGCCTTCAACTACAGAAAATGGAAAGTTAATCAAAATGTGCGTAGGACATGCAAATTTCGGTGGCTTTTTTCAACACTGCAAAGTCATACGTTGTTCCTAACAGAAGACAGTCTCTGACACTTCCAGAGAGGAGAATGTCTAAAATGAAAATGTCCTATCCACCAAGACAAATTCAGATCAAAGTTCATTAGTCTTTTGAAACACTGACTGACTAAGCAGAATGTGGTTCCCTGAGTAGCTAATATGCCCTGAGGTTAACGGGCAAAGAAGCAAGAGGACCTATAAATAGTCTCCATCAGTAAGTGTTTGTTCTCCACAAACACAAAGTGTTTGTTCTTCCACATTACTCAACAATGTTAAGACTTTTTCCGGGGTCTTTTAGTTCTGGTTAAATTCTCAGTTAGGTGCTAATATGCCATGACCACTTCAGCTCAACACTGTTTAACAAGTACTGATCTTCTAATGAGAAGGGCCAGCCTGCAGGTGGCTTCTAGGCAGTAGAAAGAGACAGAGAGGTTCAGGGTGAAGCAGCACCAAGGAGAGAACCACACTGAAAATGCCCAGTGCACTACAGAAAGCAAATTCCTAAATCATGGGGCGCCTGGGTGGGTCAGTTGGTTAAGTGTCTGCTTTCAGCTCAGGTCATGATCTTAGAGTCCTGGAATCCGAGCCCTGCCATCAGGCTCCCTACTCTGCAGGGGTCTGCTTTTCCCTCTCCCTCTGCCTGTTGCTTTCCCTGCTTATGCTCTCTCTCAAATAAATAAGTAAAATCTTAAAAAAAAATACTAAATCAGGTAATGGATGGCATATCCAAAAATACCAATTTACACATGACACATGCACTATCTATAGTTCCAACATGTCCACACATAAATAACTATTAATTAATTATCTACTCACTTATTTTCTAAGAGGACGTCCATCCCCTCCAATTGTAAACTCCTCCAAAGCCTGTATAAATTGCTATCGTTAGAGAGAGGTACACGTTTTACTTCCATAAAATTTGCGATGTCAAAATGAAGCACTTGGGGAAGAAGAGGGAGATGGCGATCAGGAGATGTGACCGGCACGATTTCTGATGGTGCCTCCCGTCTTTCAAAAGAATCTGGCAGTTCTAAGGCTTGGCTCAGACTGAACAGTAGAAGTATAAAGAGAACAATAAAAATATGTCATATTGGAAAGATAAAGAAATAGTTGAAAGATGACGAGGGGGAAAAAATGAGAGATATGGATACACAGTTGATATCCAGAACAGTACTGCAGAAAAGAAAATGACTCCTTGGCAGAATAAATTCAAACATGACAGCCGTATAAAATGAGCCACAGAAACATGAGAATCCCTGATAGGATTGCAAGGAGTAACACTGTATCTAGCAGCTCTGCTTGAATTCCCATTATATCATTTAAACACCCTGGGCCTGAAAAAGTTCAGGCATCTTGATTTCATGATGATTCTTTTTTGAGAACTCCCTCTAAATGCATGGGCAAGAATATACTCACTTCCCAGGTAATTTTTTTGTTATAGGTTTTCTTTTGGGTGGTTTGCTTTATATGGAGGAGCTTCAATGGGAAGTAGACACATTCATTCAGTGACAGTAATGCTTTCTTCTCTGTGCACCGAAACAAAATATCCCCCCTTTTGTGAGTCAGTATCTCACCAGTTCAGAGGGAGAAGCCAGGATAGAGTCAAGTTTTAAAGGAGAATTAGGGTGAACATCACTCCCATAGAAAACAGTGAGTCTAGGTCAGTCATAAGTCAAGTTCAGGTTCACAGTATTTTCGTGGATAGGTGGGAAAGAGCTAGGTTGATGAATAGAAACCAAAATCCCCATTGTCAGTGTAAATTAAGGAAAGGCAATAATACAGTTTCAAGAAGGCAAAGAATCAAAAGCCTAGGATATCCAGAATGTTAGGGACATGGAAATTTTATGCTTTGTGTGCAAATAAGTGAATTGAGTCCACGCTTGAGGTATTTGTAAAATCAGAAAGAGGAGCCAGGAAATTTGGAGCCAGGACTTTGTTCTCTGACCCAAGGGTAGAGGTTGTCCTTCTGTTTCTGTGTTTCTCTGTTGTGCAAAAGTAGGAAAGGGTTTATAAATGTATGTTTACAGGTGAGAATAGACAAGGGCAGACAAAAAGACCAATCACTATGAAGAGATTCTGATTATGCAGTAGTAGTGCCTAAATCGAGTGTGTGAGCAGAATGTGAAGACAACAATCATTACAGAGCTTCTTTAGGTAACAAATGCATGAAGCCAGATTGAGAGCAGATGCCCCGTCTTCAAGGAGGGGGGTTGGTCTGAACAAATTTCTGCTCATTATGACCAAAAGGAAGGTGGGCCCAGTTTCTTGGCCTTCTGATTTTTCAAGCAAAGGCAATTGTTATAAAATTGTCCACATCTATTTTGGAGAATAATTAATTTATCTGCATTTTAGAGTGGCTCAAATATTACTTGCGGTGAGGGTGAAAATATCCATTGCCCAGATAATGTATAGTCCAGATGAATAATAAAAAATCAATAACATGTCCAGTGGTTGGTCTTAGCAACAAAGAACTTTGTAAGAGTTATCACTAGATTCCAGAAGACCACAGTCAGAGGCTAAGAGGTCTTGGTATTAATAAAATATGATCCAGAGGAACCAAAAATAAAATAATGCTTTAAATGATTGAGACAGGGGCCCCTGGATGGTTCAGTCAGTTAGGGAACAGCCTTTGGCTCAGATCATGATCCTGGAGTCCTGGGATCGAGCCCCGCATTGGGCTCCCTGCTCAGTGGGGAACCTGCTTCTCCCTCTCCTCCCCTGTGCCATCTCTAGCTATCTCTGTTTCAAATAAAAATAAATACAATCTTTAAAAAAATGATTAAGAGACAGAAGCAAAAAAGTTTGCTAAAAAATGACATTTGATGAAGTCAACTTCATTTCAAATAATCCAAGTATAATTAAGTATCTAATGGTAAAGCGTCAACGTATGTATTAGCTCCCTGTCAAAATTGTGACAGAAACACAATCATTACAGGAATGTTGAACATACCACTTTTGTTCCGTGACAAAGCGGATAAAAATTTTTAAAGGCTATATGGTATTTGAATTATATAATTAATAAAGATGAAATATAAATTAGGTAATAAATATTGTCTCCCCCAAATAGAAAAATAGACCTTTCTATTAAATTGTATATACTAGCTATAATATTTGTTCTGTGCCACTCTAAAAAGCAAGGAACAAACAAAAAACTTAGCTACTGAAAAGGAAGATACTATCCAATCCACATTTTCTAATCAGAATATCATTTTAAAAAAAGCAAGAAAAGGAATTGAAGATACCAAGTAAACAGATTAAAACTGAACTATCAATTGAATAGAGGGAAAATACTCTTCTAAGTAACCACCAAACCCAAACAGAAATTATTAAATAAGAGAATTGTGCTTTCTGAAACATGGATTCCCTAAAGCTCCTCTCAGATGTCAGTCCATATTCTTAATACTTTCATTATAACATAAATTACTGTTCAGTTCAGACCTCCAAGTACAGAAGAGCAACTCTAGTGAAACCAAAGGAAAATATTAGGAGAAAACATTATTCAAATAAAATATATCTTTAAAATTTAGAATAAAAACCAAAGCCTGATCATTTAAAAATAAAATAGGACCTTAGCAAATCTAATTTGAAATGGGGTGAAAATAAAGAGAAAAAACCTATTGAAAATAAAAACGTAAATGTATATACACATCAGATTTTCTATAATTAGCGTATTTGTTGGATTTTATGGTCAGAAAAGTGAATAACTTTTCTAAAGATTTTATTTATTTGAGAGAGAGAGTGCACAAGTGTCGGTGGTGGGGTTGGGGGTGGTGGCAGAGCAGCAAAGGGAGAGAGAGAAGCAGACTCATTGCTGAGTGTGGAGCCCAATATAGGAATGGATCCCAGGACCTCAAGATCATGACCTGAGCTAAAGTCAGATACCCAACTGACAGAGTCACCCAGGCACCCCAATAATTATTTTAAAAAAAGGAAATGTATCCAGTCAAAAAATCACCTTGTATTCTTTCATGGTTTTGTGGTTGTGTGTGTGTGTGTGTGTGTGTGTGTGTTGTGTAGTGAGAACACTTAATATGATTTATCCTCAACACATTTTAAAGTGCATAATAGTATAGCATTAACTATAGGTATGATGCTAAACAGCAGATCTCTAGAACTTACTCACCTTGCTTAACTGGAACTTTAAGCACATGGGACAATAATTCCCTGGGTATGTTTAGTACCTTGATTATGTGATAATAGGATGCGTGTACATACATGTGCACACTCACCATTGCATATGCTACTTTGTGTATTAATTATACCTCAGTAATGCTTTAAAAATATGAAACCATGGGGACACCTGGGTGGCTCAGTCGGTTAAGCATCCAACTCTTGATTTGGGCTCAGGTCATGATCTCAGGGTCAAGACATTGAGCACTGCAGAGGGATCTGCACTCAGTGGGGAGTCTGCTTGAGATTCTCTCTCTCCCTCTCCCTCTGCCCCTCCCCCCACTTGTACTCTCTCTCTCTCAAATATATATATACACACACATATATATGTTGCATATATTTCATACGTGTTATATATATATATGTGTGTGTGTATACATATATACATATGAATATATATATATAATCATAGTCATGAAAGATCCTAAGAATAATTTTAGAGAAATAGGATGGGTAGGATGGGGAGCTAAGAGGTTGGAAGCCACCCCTAGGTTGAAGTATGAATGATGAGAAGTATGAATGAATGAAGTATGAATGATGAGAATGAAGTATGAATGATGAAGTATGGGTGATGAGAACATTAAGATAGTACATAGAGACTTAGTACCTTGGCTGCAGAGTTAGTGCTGTTACTAAAAAGAGACATATATGATTGAAGAGATACTGATTTCCCTCACTATTTGAAAATAGTACATTCTTATGAAAGGTTTCATAAACTCAAATGACCTAAAGGGAAGAACCAATTACAGGTATCCTGGGTGTCTAGGCTGGTTAACCATCTGCCTTTGGCTCAGGTCATGATCCTTAGGTCCTGGATTGAGTCCTTTAGTGGGGAGCCTGCCACTCCCCCTGCTTCTGCTCTTTCTCTCTGTCAAATAAACAAAATCTTTAGAAAAAAAAATAACCATTAATTTATATGGAAAAATTCTTAGTGTTCCAGTCCCAAAAAATAGCCTCTGTTAGCCTTTTCCTGATATCTTAGGACATACCTTGCTGATGGTTATGCAAGATAAATGGAGGTTAAGCACAGATGCTCACAGACGCAGTTCAAAGCATATTCCCTGGGAAGGAGCGGGGCGGGTCCACTGTAGCTCCTGGGTGCGTGCTGCTTCCACAACGGTTTGCTGCAAAACAGATGCTGAATGCTATTTTTGCTTTTCACATTTTTCCATGAAAGTGAGAAATCCTTCTTGGGTTTTCTTTGGTGTATGAAAGCAGGGACCCATGTAGGTCTTTCATAAAAGCCCAGTGGAATAATGCAATCTTGAAAAGTTGTGGATACCTATACCTTGATTTAAATGGAAGAGGCCTATGTTTTCTCGGATCAAATATATAGAGGAAGGAAAGTGGTTGAAGTTAAGGAAAGGGTAGAACTGATAGAAGAGTTTTGGGGGGGAGGGTAGATAGGATAATGTTCACAGTACGGATGAGAGATCATTTTAGTTGCCTATGAGGTGGAGCCAGGATGGATGGAGAGGTGGAAATACCATTAGTTAAGTGGAGAGAGGGGAGGTGAGGTAAATTGTAGGCTTTTGACTAAAAATCCCGCTCTTTTCTTAGTAATGCAGTAGTGAAAAGGAAAGGCTGGCATAGTGTGGTGGGAGGGGTGGTGGCGATACAGGACAAGGAACTGGAAGAGAGCCGAGATGACATAAATGATCGAAGGGTCAGATGTCCTGTGGCCTAGATTAGATATACGACAGAGTATAAAAACCAGAGGTTTTGTGGTAAGTCTGATAATTAAAACAAACACACAGACACACAATGAAGAAAACATTCTCTCCCAGAGAAAGTGTCCTACTTCTTCAATTTGACATGAAGCCAGCAAGCCCTCCGATTTGGCATGAACTAATCACAAACTTGATGCTCTTTCAACAAGGCCCGGGTGGAGCGGAATGCCAATAAGCAAAATAGTGCCTTTCGATTCCAGGCACTAAGGTTCCAAAATGTCTTTTTCTAGCTTTAGGGAAAACAAGCATCTGATTTCAAGAGACCTTGCTATAAAGAAAATTTAAACTTACAAAATGTACAAATTAGAAGACTATTAAACATGTGTGCCTTACTAAAATAAATAAATAAATAAAACCATAGAACAACAACAACACAATATTTTCTTAGCAAACTTAATCCTCCTGATAAAATGATATACTACTGAGTATCTGTACGCATTCTTTTTTGAGAAACATATCTGTAATGGGTGAGCATAAAAATATGGCAAAATCTGCAATCCTTAAAGTTCTAAAATGGTTCTAGAATGATAAAATTCCAAGGTGGTTTAATAAATGTCAATATTCTGTTAGCTTTTTTTTTCCTCTTTCTGAACGCATCAGGGTCTCAATTTTCAGCTATTGGAAAAAACTGTGATTTATTGATTTTCATTAGTTAGCAACTGTAAAGTGAGCTGAACCACAGGAATTTACAAATGGCAAGCCATGTAGCAACAAGCAGTAGTTAAAAAGTTCCATCAATTTCCTAGTAACCTTAGATGAAACTAAATTAAACCTCAGTCTCCTTATCTGTAAACTGGAGACAATATTCCTTACCTTAGGTACTATGAATGGTTAAGAGAAACGAGATACATAAAATTACTTTTGCAAATTCTAAATCCTTGGACAAATACAGTGTTACTGTGTTGTGTAGTTATAATCCATGGGCAAGAGGGCTTGCAAAATCACAAATTAACAATTATAAAATCAGAAAGTACTTGTTGGCAGGTAGGGTTATCTAATACATTCACCTGGAAAAATAATGGACTCTTTAAAAAAAAATTAGCCTTGGCACCCACTGGACAAAAGAGTCACCTTCCTACTTAGTTAATTGACTATTCTGGCACAGGCTGGCACTCATGTCAGCTTTTTTGGGGGGGGCTGCAGTGACAGAGAATTCTGTCATAGGCAGGGTTTAACAATAAAAAAAAGGAGTTATTTAGGTTTTTATTTACATTAAGCCTTTAGGCCAAACCAAAAATCTCACTATCTGTCAGCAATGTCCGTTAGACAGAGGAAAATATTCTAACTACAATTGCGATTGTTCACACTATTTCGTTATCCTGAAGAGCCATTCTGGCAGGGATTCAGCCAAAAGAGAGGAGAAATGCGTCTAAAACAATAACCATAAATAAAACATGAAATCTACAAAATAGAGTGTTTGATGCATATCTGACCTGAATACTGCATCAACCTTGAGCAAAACAGCTGGATCACAAACCACCTAGTCATAGCATGAAATAGAGGAAGGTAAATTGAGGACAGATTACTATTGTTCCGACTTGGAAATTTTTCATTTATACAATTTCTACAGTGTGAAATTTTCCACAATGTAATTCTGCCAAGTCCCAACTAAGTGAATTTTAGAACTTTTCGTCAGGAGAGCTGGTAGCATGTGGGCTGTTAGAGTTGTACCTTTAAAGAAAGAATTCTGTTTTTTGTTTTGTACATTGCAGTTTTGATTTTGTTAAATATATTAAATATCAAAATACAAAATATCATAAATGCAGTTATATATAAAGAGACACCTCTGCTAAGAGTAGGTAGATAATAATCAACATTTTTGTATGTGTATTTATTTTTGGATCTGTTTTCATACTTCTTTCATTATGTATGTTATCACTCTGTCTCTCTCTCTGTCTCTGTCTCTCTCTCTATATAGAGAGAGAGATGTGGGGCTCTATCCCAGGACCCCAGGATCATGACCTGAGCTGAAGGCAGATACTTAACAACTGAGCTGCCCAGGTGCCCCCAGAAAGTATTTTTAAATGCTTTCTTCCCGTTTCAGATAACTGGAATCTTAGGCCACTGTCCAGAAGGTCTGCTTTCTAAAAAAGGTTTATGTTCATGTTTCTAACTGATACTTCAAGGCAATTTGATGTTTTAGAAATTCTATGTTTTTAGAGTTTGCTCAACAAAACAAATAGAAAGTTCACGGATTTTTTCAGAGCAAAGTTTAGAGTCCAAAGTTATCAATTCTGAATATGTAATGCCATGATCATGGCTGTTCACATAACATACTTAGAAGAAAGTACTGCAAAAGACTTCCATGCAGTAACTGTTTCCAGACTTTGGGCAGAGGTAAGGGAGCCATCTAGGGCTGAGCCTACGGTCAGGCACCAGCGAGAAGAGGACTCATTCTAAGTGGGCCATCGATGGGAAGGTTCAAGGGCTGGTTCAGCCATGTTCCCTGAGCCCCAGTCAGAGATTCTGCTGCTGGAGGGAAGCTGTTGTATGAAGATGTAGCTACTGTCAAAACCACAGCTCAAAGAGTGGGATTGGGAAGAAGATAATGGGAGTGCACGATGTCTCTCTCTTGCCTTCTTATTTCTTGCTTGTCTTTTCTATTGTAGGAATCCAACCGGAAGCTGGAGTGTAGGGGATATTTATCTGTAGAGTTGAGCTGTCTTGAGCATAGATGGGAGCAGAGAAGAGTCAGGAAAGGATGGGGTGGGGGTGTGTATATATCAGGAAAGTGAAAAAAAAATAACAGCACATGTAGAAAAGTAAAAAGGTAATTTATATCAATGCTTTGTAAACCTTAATGTACATACGTGTCATTTGAGGATTTTGTTAATGTGCAGATACTGATTCGGTAAATCTGCAGTAGGCTAGAGCTTAGACATGTTGACTGATCCCCCAGGGCGTCCTGAGTTTGCTATTCCTCAGATTACACGTTGAGAGGTAAAGACTTGTACCATTATCAACATCGCTTCCTCTTAGACCTTTTCAACATAGATTTCAGTAATTTTCCAAGCAATTACCAGAAATCAGCAATAGTGTGCCATGCATTTCAAAAAGCATCGCATTTGATCTGTGTAAGAATCCCCTAAAATGTGGGGATCCTGTCACAGATGCAGGGTTTCTTTTGTTTGGGTGACGGGACCATGAAGATAATACGCAGTATAGTCCGTGTCCAGATTCTCAAGAAACTTGTTGGATGGGAGAGATGTTCACCACACCTTGGGAGCAAAGGCTTTAAAGGGCCATATTCCCAGATCAAAGGAGAACCTCTAGAATAAGATTTGTAAGAGCCACACAAATACACAAATTTGTAAGAGCCACACAAATATACGACTTTTTCTCTTCATCATTAATAAGCCACATTTAAGGATAATCAGCAGACATTGCACTCCTTGAGATGGGAGGACCTCAGTTCCTCAAGCAACCTCCATTTACATTCAATAAAAATTTCCAGATAGAGTTGCATAAGTTCACAGTTGTGTGTCAATGGAATTTCTTTGTTCTCCTCTGTCAACAGATAAAATAATATAAAAAATTATGTATACAATTACGATGTGATTTGGAGTGGTGGGGTCTTGAGATGTCTTTGGCATGAAAAGGTAGTCATTTGAAAGCATGGGGACAGGACCAGTGGGGAGAAAGAGCTGCTGCATTGGGGTTGTAAGGAGCAGTAGATAATAAACTCCAGAGGTGGGGGGAGTTAAGAAAAAGGCAGGCTTCCAAAAGGACTTTTATATGCTAAAGATGACCCACAGAATACTAGAGGCCTGGCTATTGTCAAGCTAAGGTTGTTTTCCCGCTTTAGCAAAGCAGTAAACTTAAGATAGTTCAGAAGTTTCCTGGAAAAGACTCTACTAAGTATTTGTCCATGGGGCCCTGGTTATAAGGAAATATAATTTTTATTTATTTTCCCTTCTGCCTCTGTTTCCCGCATCACTTATGGAAGGGAGGGTGATGTTAGGGCTCCAGGAAATTGAGTCTATGGGTATCTGGTAGGTGGGCTATTGATAAGATTGCTTTTTTCTTGTAAACCACTAAGACGTTTGTAAAATTATGGAGACTTCTGTCCTGCAGGACTGTGATCTCTATCATTTAACCATTGTTTCTTTTTCCTTCCCTTGATTTTAGGGCAGTGAGGATTTCCCCAGGGAAAGTCACACAGATCCCACGGCATGGGGGTGGGGGGGTGCCCTCAGTTTGCCTTCTGCTTCCCTCCTCAATTAACATTGTTGTGGCGCTATTAATTTACTGGCCTTGACACATCATGGTTATATTGGATGTTAATATTCAGGGAACTGTTGAATGGAATACGGGAATACTAGATTATCTTTGTACCTTTCTGTAAACCTGAAATTATTTTGAGATGAAAATTTGAAGATTGTATAAATACTATATGTCAACCCAGAAGAAAGGGAAAGTGAAGTAGTCTGTGACAAAAAAGGTAATTTATTCTCCTGTCTCTTTATAAAGAAATGCAGCTTGAAAGAGGGCTATGGAAGGTTTGGCAAGCAAAATTTCTGTGCCAAAAATCAGATAGTGGAATGTGTATTTCCTAATGTCAGCCTGCTTGGGTTCAGATCTCAACTTTCCACTGACATATAGACCTGAGGAAAGTTACTTCATCACTCTTTGTCTCAGTTTCCTTATCCATGAAATGGTACAACATTAGTGATCTTCTTAAACACTGGGGTAATATTGTGATTTATGATAAGAAATGTATATTTGATCTTTGTCCTCATTTCCTGACACAGCTCCTAATACCATTAGAATCTCTGAAGTGATAAATTTCCTTTTGTACGTTGGTGGATGACTAACTGATGGCCTGGGGCTCCTGGATAGCCTGCTGATTAAAGCTGGTTGCCAGGGAAATCAGTCCTGGGTTAGAGGGTTGCAGCTTTGTTCCCACCTCTGGCCCTGGCCCTCACCCTGACTGCGGGGGAGGTGAGGGAAGAGGAGTGGATGTGGATGTTGAGTTAATCACTCATGGCCAATGACTTCATCTATCATATGCTTATGTAATGAAACCTCTGTATAAATCCCAAAAGTATGGGGTTCTGCTCTTCCAGGTCTCTGAATACATGAAGGTGCTGGGAGGAGGTGATGACCGGAGAAGTCAGGGGAGCTCCACACTCCTTCTTCCCTCAAGCTTTGCCCTATGCGCTCTTCCATTGGGGTGTTCCTGAGTTCTAGCCATTGTAACAAACTGGTAATCTCATAAAGGAACCATTTTCCCGAGTTTTGGGAGTCTTTCTAGCAACAGATCAAACTTGGGGGCATATTAGGAACCTCCAGTTTATAGGTGGTCAGCTATAAGCCCAAGCTGACAATCTGGATTTGTGGTCAGGGTCTGAAGGAGGGCAGTCTTATGGGATGGAAAGTTTAACCACATCATCCGACAGTAACTTTAGGTGGATTCAGACTGGTTTACCTTGGAGTATACTCAGCCAGGTGTCAGAGAATCCCTTGGTGTAGGAAAAAAACCCACCCATTTGGTGAATAGAAGTGAAGTGTGAATGTCACATGTAGAGAAGGAAAACAGGTGTTTTCACTTAACAGCTGTTCTAAGGACTAAATAAAATGACATATTTAGAGTGTATCATAGGGTGCCTGGGTGGCTCAGTTGGTTAAGCATCTGCTCTCAGCTCAGGTCACGATCCTCAAGTTCCAGGATTGAGCCCCACATGAGGATCCCTGCTCAGGAAGGGAGCCTGCTGCTCTCTCCCTTTTCTCCCTCTGCTCCAACCCCCACTCCTGCTCTTTGTCTCTCTCTCTCTCTCAAATAAATAAATAAAATCTTTAAGAGAGATAAAGCATATCATAGCGCCAATAATAATAAGTGCAATAAATCTATTTTTTAGTACTATTAATGTCATTTTTAGTCAACTATCTTTTCTACTAAGTCTCTACATCTTAAGTGGAGGATCCAATATATGTCACCTAATCTGCCTAAAAACACTTAAAATTTAGCATTTTCATCAGAGCTTGACAAGCGAGGCAACTAGGAATGAGGGAGTTTACATCGGTTGCTCAAGATCATCCCCTCAATCAGAGCATAGTGGGACAAGACCTCAAACTGCTCAGACTTTAAGGTTTAGGGCTCTTGCTCTGTCATACTATCTCTTTTATGGTTAATTTTTACACCCCCACCCCTTTTTTTAAATGCAGGAAAAAAATAATTCAAATAAAAATTTTACCCAATATCTGCTTGGACCTCCCCATCACTTCCAGTGACCTATTTCCCAAGACTCACCAATTCTCTGGCTGTTTGCTCAAGAGGGCAGAAACAGCTTTGCATACTCTCTGCAGAGCCTTAGGCAGAGAAAACAGATTACTTCTGAGCTGAAGGGTTTTCTGAGTATCAGAAGAGGGGGATAGACCTCCTCTCCTCTATTCTATTAATGACATGCACAGAGCATAGCACCTAGACCAATTAGCCATGCTACGACACCTACACCCCACTTTGCCTAATTACCAGACTATAGGACCCAGGGGAGATGCATAGAGGGCCTTGCTGCTAAGCGATGTTGTCATCCAATGCCAATCACATATTCAAGGCTCC